>VXAA01005480.1:1701713-1726722 GCA_013399115.1 Anseranas semipalmata
CGCCGCCCCCTTGAAAAATAGTCATTGATACAGTTAATTAATCTTGCATTATTCTACTTGCCACCACGGCTGCAAAGCAGATTCCCGCTGGTGACGTTGGCTCCCCAGCTGGGTGCTGTGGCACCGTGCTGCTGCAAAATGACAGCGGTGAACCACTGTGAGGTGAGGAGGAGGAGAGGAAGGAGGAAGCACAGGACATTGACTTTGTATCCTTGCAGCTGTAGTCGTTGGCACACACAGGAGAGTCAGGTAGTATTAATGGGAATTTTTAGGGGTCTCAGATGAAAACCCTAGGACTTTGATAGCTCTGTGGTATGGGGCTTTCTCAGTGCTCCCAAATTAATCATCTGTCTTCTGTGCCTGGAAGGAAATTGCCAGAACAAGAATTTGCTCACCACTATAAGTACTGAGACTCTTGCCTTTTAGGGTCGTTTGTTGTGACATTTGTAGTTTTGCAGAAATAAGCACGCTATAAACAATAAACAATTGGAAGTCTGCTTCTTGTTTGACAACTTCAAGCTCAGTGGATAGAGAGGCCTGAGTGAAAATGAGTCCAATTTTTTGTTTTAGGGCTCTTCAACTTGTCTTGTAAATCTCGTGTGCTCTGATGGATTCCCGAACCCGACAGTGAAAACATGTTAATAGATTGAGTAAAAATCTTTGTGAATTTAAACTGTATTGCTAGGAGCAGACCAGCAAAATTACTTTTCTTTAAAAAAAAAGAAAATTAAAAAAAACAGATGTGCTGTCCATAATACTGTTGTAGATAAATGAGCAACAAAAAGCTATGAAGATAATTTTTCTTTTAGAAGGGAATGAGGACTTGAGGATAGAGTGCTGGGTAGAGACTCAGGAGGGCTGTTTTTTTAGCGGGTATAAGACCGTTTTGGTATATTCTGTAGGTGCCATATAACAAAATTCTGTTCCCACATCATGTATCCTCAGAATGCAGAGTCTTAAGCACTGACTTCTTCCATCTATCTGGCTGTTTAAGTGGCTGGATTAATAAGAAATCTTTTGTCACAATTGCTTCCACAGTTTATTGTACAAAACTCCCATCCCCTCATCTGCTTTCTTTTTCCTAGAGAAGGTGGATATATTTGAAAGAATTCCATAATTGCTGCCATGCTTTGGAGCTACCTTACCTGAAGATGCTCTTTAGTGAGCAGTCTCCTTTAAGAGCTTATTTACTGGCTCAGCAGACGTGTTCATCCGGATGTGGAAAACAAGCTTACAGATATCCCAAACTCTGTTTATTATAGCTTGGTTCAATACTAGCATTGTTAAAAGTGTTGATTTTTCATAGTATTATTGCCCTATCAGATCTAATGATTCTGTCAAACAAGTAGTAGTATAAGGTTCTGTTGTATTTGAGAGCCTTCCTCAAGACACGCCAGTTGAGTCTTGAGGAAGAAATGTAATGAAAAATAGTAATGTAGTATTCAAAACAAATTACTGTTTTAAATGGTTAACTGAAAGGTATGTGTGTATATGTATATAAACTATATACCCAGTCATTAGATGTACCGGAATAAATTATTTGGAACTTGTGTAAGTTATCATTTCTACATTAAGAAAAATCCTGAGGAGCCCTTTGCCAAGAGTTTTTGAAGGAAACGTTGGTTTTTTTTTTTTTTTTTCAGTACTTTGTTTTGTAAACACCATCTAATTACTTCCTAGGTTCAGGATTTTTATTATGAAACAGGCAGATCATACTAAAGGTAATGGCAAAGCACGCTTAAGCCAAGAAATGGTGGTCGTCGGCGTTGTTTTTAAGACCGTATGCTTAAATTATGTTTTTAAGAGCATATGTTTAAACTTTATTTATCTAGTCTGACCTTGCTGTGTTAGAGGTCTGAAATCCCAGCCAGGAATTCATACTCTGAAACCAAGAATCGGATGTGCCAGTTGAGTGTAACACCTGGTATGTAAGCTGTGGGGAATGTGGTTGTTTAACGTGCAGGGGTGGTTACAGCAGTCTCACTGAGCGCTGGGAGCTCCATTCGGGCCCCTTCTTAAAAGTATTCGAGAGTAAAAGAGCGAAACATGTGGCTGTCTTTCCCTTTTTGAGAAAAGTCATCAGAAGTTCTTTGTGCAGTTCTAAAATTCTTCTTTCCCCCTACTGGCAAAGCTGTATTAAGTATCAATATTCATTAAATACCACAGAGATGATAATGTAATAAAGAAATAATCCTCAGGCCCACATCTGTACTTCTCTCCAGAAGAGTTGAGGTTGAGAATATAATTAAAGATTAAAACTCTGTTTGCATTCTGGAACATGGAGATATCTTTTTGTACATGATGGGGAATTGTATTAATAAGGCAGAGATCAGTTTCCAATAACTTCGAATACTAGGAGCTCACTTAATATCCCTGTTCGTGTTTAAGTTCCTCACGGTATTCCTTTCGCTTGACTTAGCAAGACAGTGCAACAGGAACTGTAAAAGAACATGTTGCTAAAATGTGTGACCCTTTTGCTCTGCAAATTAATCCCTTTTTATATAAGGGAAAAAGATTAAAAATTAGTTCCTTATACTGTAAGGCAATAATATTTACATGGATAGGTTTAATTACTTTGTAGCCATGAGCCACATAGATCGAACATTAATTTTAATATTTGGTGTCTTGTGCACAATTTGGATCCCATTTGTATTGTTTTCTTTTTGGTAAATTGGTGAATGCCTGTTCTGCAGGAGTTTTGTGAAGCTGCTTTGGTGTAAGTTGCAGCGTATGGTCATGCGGTGAAATTGTATTTCACCTTAACTTGGTATACTGATTTTAGCATGTTTAGAGTTTACTTGCACATCTTGCAGGACCTTTTGTTAGCTGAGTCTCCAATATTTCGCTTGGTCAGATTAAATAGAAAGTCTCTTTAAAACTTTCTATATTGTATTTCATCAGCTTGTTAAATAACGCTTACCTCCTGTTAAAGAATTCTGACTGATCTGTTCTGTGACATTTTTTTCCCTGCACATGCGTATGTTTCTGTTTTACCTGGTCAGTGTTTGTTAAATACTTTGTCTTACTTTTTAATAATCTCCTTAATTTTGGATAGAAAGTGCAAAATATTGCCGCTTTTGTCCCCCCAGATATTGGTATTTAACTACCATAGCTAATCTAGCTATGTGAAGTGCTAGTTCTTGGTAATCTCTGGTGAAAACAATTATGCTCGTTAAGTGGTTGGTTTTGTGAGCATTTGTCCATTAGTTAGATGAAAATCCATTACTAATTCTGAAAGTCATGCTGTTCATTTTGGGGATTAGTGTTCCATTCTTTTTTATAGGTAGTGGTGGAGGGACAGGATGTGACGATGCTGTTGCACGTCATACATTCCTTTAGAATCTTTCAAAGGAATGCGAATAGTGCATACATAGTGTTAAGTTCCTTCAAAGGAAAACTACAGAATAACATGAACCTATGAACCTATTCAAACTAGCCACCTACAACACTGTTTCAGATACCAGCAAAGTCCCCAAGTGATTTTTTTTTTTCAAACCATGTAGAATATAATGAGGAGTAATGAGCAAACAGGAAACCACTGTTTTGACAGCTTTGTTACAGGAAGATAAGTGCTGAGAAATTCAGATCATAATGAGTTTCAGCAGCTATTGAAAATATGATGGTTTCAAGGTATTTTAAGATACAGCCATGCTTTGTTTTGTTTTGGATTTTTCTTCAGGTTTGTCCTCTGCCCGCTAAACAGATGACAACAATTGCTTTTAGACAGATTATTTTAGGGAAATGGGACCGGATCCTGTTAGAGAAGTAGTACACCTTCATTTTAGTTTGAGAGACCTTTGGGTAATTCTAGTTTCTTCAAATACAGTAAGTACTACATTTGTATTCTAAAGCATGGGAGGAAAAGTTATCATTACATAATCCTAATTTCATCTTCTTCTTGACCATTTTCCCCCACCACTGGAAGCTAAGAAACGTGGCTGTCAGGATTACTGTGATGTAGTTGCCACCACAGTATTAGAAATTCTGCTTTAAGTTACCCTTAAACTAAATGGCAATTTTTAATAGACAGGTTTAGGCTGATCTGGTTCTTTTCAGGTTCAGTAGCTGGGACATTCGGATCCCAAAGCTGGGGAAGCATCTGCCGTGATTGAACCTGTATTGTATTAAAAATTATGAGGGAAAATTCCTAGGTCATAACACATCATTAAACTTTATTGAGCTGAGTTTTATCTAGAGAGCAGCTGTGCACATAGATGTCAAGTTGTTATTTCTGGTTTGCAGATGTAGTGCGAGATAGCTAACTAGTCCTTATCGTTTGGATGAAAGATGATTCGAAGCTTTTCAAAAGTTTTTTTTCCTAGAGGCCTGTGTCAGCAGCAGTGGCAACTGGTGCGCAGAGCTCAGCAGCCGCTGTCCCCGGGCGCAGGGGGTGATGAGCCTGCCAAAGCTGCGTTGTCTTTCATTTTGTGCATTTTGTTTAAATACTGGGGGGGAAAGAGCATGCTGCTCTTAAATGTAATAGCAGTCTGTCACTTTTAGTTATGTGGTATTCACTGTTTTGCACTCAGTATAATTTAATGGAAAGAAAAAATCAAAAGTATTGTTTTGGTTCGTGAGGGGTTGTGTTGGATAACTCCAGTGGGGTCAAATCCAGTAACCTGCTGGGGCTATACCACGGAGCAGTCATCTCACTGTTTGTAGCCAAAGATACTTTACCAAGCTGTACTCCAAAAAAGGGAGGAAGGGATAGTCCAAGGGAAGTTTTGATTTTAGTGTAAGAAGTAAATAGTGTTGTTAATCTCTTTTCTCTTCTTTGTATTCACTGCTGTCCCTGGGGTTATCTGTCACGTTTGGCCTTGGAACCAGGCATGTGTTTTGTAACGTGTTCAGATAGCAAAGATCCTGAAGGAAGGAAGATGATACAGCTGTACTTTTCTTTCTTTCCCTACTTGGTCTGTGGGGTCTTTGGGTCAGTTGTTTGTCTTTTTCTGTGCTTTGTTAAGGATGTATGTGGTTTCTCTAGTAAGGAGCAATTTTAAATAGTGGACCAGCACAGATTTAATTAGCATCTGAAATCTGAGGAGAAAAAGGTGATCTGATTTTATAGTTTCACAGTTTGTAGATGATAAAAGTGTGCTGCAGCACTCGGTCCTACAACAGGTATCTGCTGGGACTCAGAGCCCACTTCTGCATCTCAGTCTTGTAAATTTTTGTATGGCATATTGTAGTACAATATAATCTGACATTCTCTTTTACTCTGTAAACGTGATCCAATGCTATTAAACCAGCATTCGGAATGGGAGAAACCCTCTTAGAGTGTAATATATATGGAACTTGTGTTTATGTTTATTTGGGCCCCAGAAGGAGCTGTGTGACTTGAGGGGTTGGGTAGGGTTTGAACTAGGCCCTTGTACTGCTGGTAAGAGGGAGCAGTTCCTTAACATACATTTGTGGTTTTTAGCATGTTTGGTCCCAGAATGTGTTCCGTGAAGAGTGGTAAGGAGGCACTTCCCTGCTTTGTCCTCTTTGCGCTCCTGCAGAAGTCATTAGGTGGTGGAATGACTTCTGTGGAAGCTCACCAGGTGTTCCCAAAGGTCTAGCAATCATCTGAGCAGGCTCCGCCGGTGGATGCTCAGGTACAGCACGACTTCGTTGGAGATTTGTTCGGTTTTGTAGCAGCTGCCATTCTTCTGTCTGCTTGGAGATGCTTGCTAACTACTGAGTCAATACCGTTGCTGTTCTATGCAACTTTGGAAATAAGATCCCTTCAAAAAATTTTAATCTTGATCTAATCTCCTAATATGTAGATATATCTGACAGCAGGGGGTTCTGTATTAATCCTCTTTATTTTGTTGTACCTGATCAATGCCTTTTTTTTTTGGCTGTAGTTGTATGCTGAATTTAATTTCATTCTAATAAGTACTACACAGCTGCGTATTTTCTTACAAAGTAATTACAAAAAACCAGCAGGCATTGATCAACACAGATTGTCCAAAGAAAAGATTTTGACTAAAACCAAATGCTCCTTGTGATATTCATTAACAAGATAATAATTTCCGTTCATGCAAGTACAAGAGACAAGAGTCTTGGATGTTGCTTTAGCCCCAGTAAGTTACTGAGATGTGCATTAGTGGTGGTGTAAAACTTTGCAGTGGATTTTAACACTGAGGGAAAAATCTATACTATTTATTTGCTTTTCAGCAAATATTCTAACCAACCACTGTGGAAAGAGAGTGCATGTAATTAAGATTTCATCCTTTCTTTACAGTGTGAAGAGCTTCTCTTACCAGTTTGCTGTGAGCTGCTATGGACTGATAGCCTTAGCTCACGTGTCCTTGTAGTGAATAACTCCATGAACGTGTCTTTCTTGAAGGCATTAGCCAAGAGGGGCCTTGAGCTGATTGTTGTTCATGTTGTGGTGTCATACTCCACAAACTAATCCCACAAATAGGATTGCTCTGGGTGTGATGCGCAGCCTTGTGTGACTGAGCACAGCGATTTGAA
Organism: Anseranas semipalmata; assembly: GCA_013399115.1. NCBI lineage: Eukaryota > Metazoa > Chordata > Aves > Anseriformes > Anseranatidae > Anseranas > Anseranas semipalmata. The sequence continues at coordinate 1,708,179 of VXAA01005480.1, forward strand.
ATAATTCCCATCTACTTTGCTGAAGATTAGCTGGAACACTTCATAGTTAGGAGATGAAAAAGCCGTATCTCGTTGGAATCTTGGGGCCGTGTACCGTCCTTGATCTGCATGTTCATTTTCCAGAATATGCACAGATCCAAAGCAGTGTGTAGCTCTTAGTGAATGTTAGTGTTGCTGGGAATTGCGGTTCTGTCGTAAAACAGCAAATTTCTGACTCTTTGATGTATGTTTGCCTTAAAGGTGATGTTTGAGTGAGAATTGTGCCATTAAAAGGTGGCAATTAATTAAAAATAGTTTCACAGCCCCAACTGTTACAGGATGCCCTTGCAGCCTTTAGAGCAGAACAGTAGTACTGCACTGTAGGGAATCCCTGTACCTTCAGTAAAAGGAAAGTTAAGGATGAAGATTTTAATGTGTAATTAAAGACTGCAAATACTAGTTTAACTGCTTGTTTCTGTGTCAAAAAAATGGAACACACACTACTAGTGGTTGAACTAATTAGTGAACAAGCTAGATAAGAGAGGAAATTTGTATGAACTTAATAATGATATCAAAGCTGTTGCTAAAGCTGTGATATTATCATACGATTGCTTTAACCCCCTCTTTTTAGCTTGACTATTTGGTGAGGGGGGGGCACACTAGAGGCTGCTTTGCTGCAGTAGGCGATCAATCTCAAAAGAATAAATTAAACCTACCGCTTGCCAAATTCAGAAATGCATTACAGCAAGTGTTTCCATATTCATTGGTTGTATATTCCGTTGTCAAAGATGACAAGCAGAAAGAGCAGAGCCCTAATAAGGTGGGGGAGAAGGTCTCTATTTCGAGGCCTTAGCAAAAGCTGCATTATTGCATAACATTGTGTAATATGATGCTATATGAACATACTGTGAATGTATTTATTAATGATGTCATTTCTGTACCTCTACATGATTCCAAGTACCCTTTAGCTATATAAGTGAAAAACTAAACAGCCGTACTGTGAGGGGAATAAAAGTACTTCCAAATGTGAAACGTGCTGTTAAGGAGAAAGAAGCTCTGGATGTATGACAGTAAGAAAACTTTGACACATCTTACCTAAAAATAAAGCCAATTAGAGAGTCACCTGTATCTTTGACAACAAAAAGGGAAAGTTTTCCTAAGCAGTGAACTGTAGATGGGTATTTACCAGGGGGCTATGTGGGAACTAACGTGGCTGTTCCCATCCCTGAGGACCACAGTGTGCATCGTGGCCATGGCCGTGTTCCGTGCTGGTCAACTGACCCGACTTCTGAATTTGAGAAAGGCAGTGAAATGCCCTTTCTAACTAGGAAGGATACACAGTAGGAGAACTGTTTTGCTGTGCTTTCTTTACTTGATGTTAAAAATAACTGTTATTACTTTTTTATTTCACTTTAGGGCATTCGCTGGGTATTCATGTGTTTACAAGGAACCCTATGGATGGGTTAAATGAGAAAAGCTTGGGTAGCAGATTCTAGCTGATCACTTCATAGAGTTTTCCTGTAAACATAATCTTCATTTGTAACGATTTTCAGTATTTTGGTAGAATTATTTTGCTTGTCCTGTTTTCCCAACTGCCAGTATGAAAAATAAATAAAATGCAACTATTAGAAATTTCACTGGGTGAAGTTACTTGATTTTCATTTCTTTATAGATGTCACTCTGTTATCTGCATTCCTAATGGTTTATTTTTGCAGAGCTCTTCCTCTTTGCTGTATAGATATTACCTAATGAAGTCTTAGCACTGTTTTTGTAATTTCATTAATATTATTTAGTAGTATGTGTATGTTGTTTTGAAAGCAAGTGTATTAGTGTAACACACATTTATAACTGGACATAGATATATTTGCTTTAGGATTTTAGTTTATTTCCCTGATTCTTACTTTTGCATGGCTGTAACACGGAGTAAAACGCTGGACAAGGAAGACCCCGTAACGTTAGCAGACTCAGTTCTGACTTTTTTTCTGTGGTTTCTTTTGGTTCTCACAAATCTTATTTCAGGAAAGAATGTAGTACTTTGGTGCCGAGATCATGATAAAATAGTGAATTACTCATTTAACTTTTACTGGTTACTGTTTACCTGCACACCTTGAATGAAATGAAATAAAGTTTACATTCTATGTATGATCAATGTGCTCCATTATTGCCTATAGTACTTTGTTTCCATCCCTCACAAAATATAATTCTGGAATAGAGATCAGCCTTTTCATTCTCAACCACATATGTTTAAAAGCACTTAAAGTTGCAGAGATTCCTGAGTAAGTTATTGCAGAGCAAATTACTATTTTGTTGAGTTGCTGTATGCCTCAGTTTCCCCACTTGAACTTGAAATTGTGTGGGAGTGCTGAAAGCAACTCAAGTAATATTTGTACAAAGCTGGGGTAAGAGAAAATATTAACTATAAGGCAGATGCTTTCATATAGGGCATGAGTCTGTTTTTTTGTCTTATTGTCTGTTGTTCAAGCCCAGTTAATTTTTTTTAACAAAATTCAAAGTCCAGGAGTGACTCTTTTTGAAGAATGAATGACCATATCATTCCTACTTGTGAGATGAGACCCAGTAGGAAGCTCTAACTATCCACTGTCAGTACTCATTCTGATAAATGGGAGGTGATGTATTATTTTGTATCCTTTACATTCTTGCCTTTAGGTGTTCATTTCAGTGATGGAAGACAAAGTGCAGACACATGAAATAATTACACAGCAAGCTTGGCTGGAGCCTGTCAGTCTGTGTCAAGCTCCCTAGATGTCTTGAATCTCAAAATTGTTGAGCTCTTTCGCTGATTGCTACATTTAATGTTTGGTGTTAAAATCAAATATGCTCTAGAAGTTGCAAAAAAAATACCTTACTGTTTTGATGTGTTTTAAGTCAGAGTTTAATAGCTTTGTCCAAAATAGCACTATAAGACTGAGCTCCCCTCAAGCCAAAACCAGGCTTTTTTACTTGTCTTTTATATGCAGATCCTTCTATTTCATTTTGGCTTTTGTATTTTGACAGTTGCTCAGCAAAGATGATGCTTTTGCTCATGACAAATTTGTACGTGCCTTGTAGACAGGTCTTATAAAAAGAGCCTTTTGTGAAGGACTGAAATACAAATCAAACTTGGATCTAAATTTGGGGCTCATCAGCTACGTGGCAGACTCATCGTTTGAAGAACCATAGTCATAGCTAATAGTACTTTACCTTTATTATAAATAATACCGAAGTTTAAACATTCGTTGCTTTTTAGTTTAAAAAAGAAAAGGACAGAGGGCATTAGGCTGGTTAGGCAAATGTCGCTGAGCTGTGTAGTTAGCAAGTAGCCAATAAATTTGAAAGTTTGAAAGTTTTGGCAATAATTCCTAGTCATTAATCACTAGTCCGGTGTTTCGGTTACTGAAGTGCGATCCGTCCGCTGAGTGCACTGAGCAGAATCCCTACTTGTATTTCTTCTGTTCTCCTGTGTGGTAATTATTCAGGCACCACCTCTGTTAACCCTCTACCTGTTGCAGGTTTTTGCATTTTCTAGTCAAGTCGATGTTAATGGAAAAGTCTGCTGTGGCAGTGGGTGCTCCAGGTTCTCAACTCTTGAACGCAACTTGATTTCCGAGTAGAGGTTAGCCTGGAGGTCATCAGCGCAGCCTGCCATTCAGAGCTGGGCTCTTGTCACGACGAGGTCGGGTCAGCCCTGAGGCTGAACTTGAAAACCTCCAGGACTGGAGATTCTGCCACGTCTCTGTTACCCCAGGTGATGACTTAGAACTTTCCGCACTGTGCCTTTTCTTACTTTTCCTACAGGGTGAGGGGAGATTATCTTTCTTTGGGAACCCTGGGAAATTGTAACAAGCTTCTTTTTGTGAACAAAAGAACAAGGGCCTTCAAAAATGTAGTGTTTAGCTGTGAATAGAATAAGGACCTTTCTGGGGGTGACATTCCTCATCAAAGCAAGCGTACGAAGACAGCCTAGACAGATTTCAGAGAACGTTGTATTGTCTGAAGTTTTGGTTGACACTTCAAAGGTGGTCTTGCCAGGCCTTCTTAAAGGAAGAATATATGAATCGGTGCTTCTCTGGATGCTTTTGTTGGTAAACGTCATTTTACGATACCTTGTATATATCTAATACAGAGACAATTCTTCAGGTTTTTTTTTTTTTAAGTTTAATGTACTTTATCTCATCTATCTTTGATTAGTCGTCTTTTTCAACTTTATGTCTCCATTATGTCTGAAAGGTAACCAGTTGAAGGGTTAACTCACGTGATATCATGGCATTGCTAGAAAGCTGAAGATTACATTTGTAGCTACCATCAAAGCAGCTCACCTGCTTCTGGAAGTCCAGTTAGTGCTGTTTAAACAGGTCTGGTGAAAACCCACATCTTCATAATAACCCTCTTGTGAGGAGGATTCGAGGGGAATGGCTGATGGAGGGAAAAAGTGGATATTTTTGAAGAATTGCATTAAGTAGTAATGTAGATTACAGCAGCCTGTTCTTAAAAAAATTTAAAATATGTCCTGAAAGTAGCTTGTATGCTGATGCTTGTATGATCCTTTCTAGATAATAAGTTGCTCTTCATTTAGACAACAGGTTACTTCAGGTATGTGTGTTTTAGGGCATGATAGTCAGTAAGCAAATCTAATGCTGTCTAGTCTTAGGTATTTCTGAGGAAGTGAAACTAATTTCTTGACATGTCAGAACAATGGTGGCTTTTGTTTGCCACTTGTAAAATGAGCTTGTTGACAGAAAATGCCAGGTAGAACTATCTTAACATGTGATTATGCTTTTAAAATGAAAATTTATTTTCAGTGCAAAGATAGCAACTTTAACATCACAGACAGAAAATCAATTATAATTTTTGCTAGTACAGCAAAAATATTATCTGCTGCTACTAATTTCTTTTTGTTGTTCCACAATTGCTGTCTTCCCTGTATTTTTTCTTTTATTAACTCACCAATGGAGATAGAAATTCTGATAGTGAAGCCTGCATGTTGTAATACCCGTCTTTCTCTCCTGGTGTGTACTTTTGGGTCTGTCTGCTGGTACAGTACCATGGTTGAATCATCTGTTCATATACCCAGTTAATTTTTATCATGCCTTAGACATCATTCTCCACCAGCAAGCTCTTATACAAGTGAACTACTATTTGCTTTTGCTGTTAATTGTTTTGCTGAAGTGTCAGTATTTGCTATATCTTAAAGGTCTGCATTTCGCAGATCTCTCAGATACTTCAGCTGAAGATCTTTTCCACATCTTAAAATGCTGGTGTAAATAAGCTCCATAAGAGAAGCTGGATGTAGGATGGTCCTTAGTTTTCAGGTTGTTTCAAATGTTTGCTCATCTCTTAACTTGTTCTGGTTGGTTGTTCCAGAGTATTTCAGTAAAGAGGTTCTCTCTCACACAAAGTCTGCCCAAATAGTTGACTTCCTTTGCTTTCAAATCCTAAGTATTTCATTTCCATCTCCTGAATGTGAAGGACAGGGTATATTGGGACAGGATATATATGCTCTGATTTGAGCATAGAGCCTCTCGAGAGCTGTCAGCACTGATGCAGTGTGGTGTGTGAGGATGGAACGTTTTCCTTGACTGCCTTGTGATACTGTGCAGTATCTATACACACACACATTTAAACTAAAGTTAATGTTTTTAGGGATTTTTTTTAAGCCCTTGGAAACAGTAAAATGAGCACTCTGTTTTGTTTGCCCTTATTTTCTGTCTTTTGCTATTATGTGCTTCTTACTAGCTGCAGTTTACAAAGAAGTCTATTTTCTGTATAATGGGATGGGTTGCAGACAGACAGTCAAAGCAGCAAACCTTTGAGTAGGGCAGCTGAGGATGTAACTGTAACTACATTTGACTTGTTTTCAGTCAAGCTTTCTTTTTCAGCTTTCCTATCTTCATGCTTCCTTTTCAGAGATGTTGTGCAATGTTTGTCTCATTGCGTCTTTTGCCAAGTAGTTATACAAGCCATTGATTGTATTGTGTAATTTTATCTCTTCTTTAAAAAATACCTGTGAAGTGCTATTAAGAATGTGCCTGATTTATTAGATGAATACAATTGTATTTTGTTTGTATTTGGAATTTACAGAGAACTTGATTGCAAGTAGGCAAGAAATGAAAAAAAGTAAATGATTAAACAAGCCAAATACAGAAATACGTATCAATGCAGTGAGTAGTGAATGCAAATTGAGTATGAATAGAGAGCTATTTTGAAATGTCTGCAAATTCACTCATGTTCAGAAATGTAAGTGCAGGACAATCTTTGAGGTGATAGATACCATTTGGTAATATTTCATCTGTTTCTGCAGGGAATCAGCTTCAACTGGTTGACTCAGTAGCTACATGTTAGCTAATTAATCTTGCAATTTGCTGTCATGTTACTGGGTGAACCTGTATTCTGGTAGCAGCATGAATTTGAGATAACGGTTTCCTGATGATTGAAGTAGCTTTAATAGCCCTGGCCTTCATGGTTGTCTTCAGCTTTCCTCCAGTTGTTTTTAGAAAATATCAAGTTACTCTTAATGAAAGTTCTGCCTGCTAATACAGATAGTTTTCAGCTGTATTTATTAATGTAACTGAGTTGTATTCACATCTTTATACAGTATATTTTTAATTAAAACACCATACTACAGTAATATATTGGTATATATTATACATGTCTTTAATATCAAACTGTTATGTAGCTTTTGCTCTGTGATGAAGCAGAGTTTGTTTTTAATTGGGTACGTTTTCTGTTTATGCTATCTTAAGGCTTTTCCTAGGAAAATATAGAGCTCTGTTAGGTGGAATACTTTGGAAGATTTGCCTAGAGAGTTCATAATTAAAGTATTATTGAATGTTTTTCACAATAAACATGTAAGCAGGACAGTTGCAGCTGTATAATGTGAACAGCCATCTGCAGAAAAGGAAAATCACAAACGCTATATTTAAAACAAAGAAAACAAAAGTAACCTTGCCTTAAAATACATTATCATTTATCTCCATATTTAAAACTTTGTGTGCAGGAAGCGTCTTTAAACAGTGTAAAAATCTAATTAAATCTTCTCACGATAGCGATTCATGGCTGACCCCCTCTTTACTGGGGCATCGTATTGGAATAATAAACCACTCCCTGCTGAGAGACACTGTCATTGACAGACAAGCGAGACGCTTTGGCTGCTGATTAGAAAAGGTTGATCAGGCTCCTATTGTCTTCAGAGTCTGCACGAAATCTCTTACTGGCCCTTCTGCAGCAGAACTTCTGCATGCCACTTGGCAGCCCGCGTCCTGGCGTGTGACCGGCAGGATCCCATCCAGCGCTGGGTGCTGGGTCGCGTTGTGCCAGCCGCTTGCCTCAAGTGGGCAGCCCTGATAATAAGGACTGCCGGGGCATGGCGACTGTTCTTTTTTTTTAATCAGTACCTATTTACTGTTAAAAACTACGTAGCAACTTGGAATTTCTTTCCTGTGGTAACCGCCTTGCCGTTCCTTAAAGGAGCTTGCATTTGGAAATGTTTCACACTCCGTATTCTTGAAGTGCATGCTCAGGACTGGAGAAATGTATTTAGAAACAAAGCTAGGCAATTTTAATACTCATGTTTGTGTTTTCCTAAGGAGCTTGTCATTCCTTGTTTTTTACTTAGGCAATTTTCTCTGTTAGTATACTTGCATAAACAGATTTATATATATTTTTAATGGGCTGAAAATTTCTCCCTGCTAGCACTAGAGACAGTCGTTCTAAAGGAGTTATGGTACCTGAGATATATTTGGCATGAAAGCTGGTTTCTGTTTTACTTTTTAGGGAAGCTGTGCAGGTGAGGTAAAGGGATGCAGATACAAGAGTATACTTGTGAATACAACAGTGTGTGCTTCCCATAGTACTTCTTTGGCTTCAGTCCGGACCTCAGCCCCACGAAGTACTTGAAGCTCTGCTCTGCCTGTTGAGCACAGCGGAGCAGCACAGGCAAAGCAGAGACTCCAGCATTTAAAAAGCCACAGCGAACATAAATCCTGTCTGATCTCCACTGTGGTTGCACACTGATCCTTGTGCGTGAGGGGAAATAACATCAGATGAGAAAGAACCTGATTACAGGAGTGGGAAGATAGCCAAGAAGGTGCAGTGAAATTCTGGAGAGTCGTTTTGCTGAGGTGTCTGGACTGCGTTTGGCCAGCCCAAGGGTTACTGGCACCATAAGCAGGTTCCTTTAGCAGACTCCGTTGTTTAATTCTGCTAGCGGTGGTGGCGGAGTTTAAAGAGAATTTCGTTTTCCAGAGTACTTAAGGGAATTAGTCCTCCTCCCCACTGACTTCAGTGGAAGCTACGCAATTAGTTTCCATGAGCCCTGTAAAAATCCAAACCTAAGGAAACTTGCTCAGGAATGAGAACAGTTTGTTCAAAAAGTCACGTTGGAGGAAAAGGTGATGAAAGGCATGTTTTTTTGGAAATGATGTTTTGAAGGGCTTCTCTCCTCCAAATGTTTTCACAGGAGAGTCTTGAATGTATAAATACCTAATTGTACTTGTTATATGCAGTTTTTGTACCGGGGGGTGTAAAGATGACCTTGAAGGAGACTTTTGATAAACCTGAGTTTTAAGATAGATTTTTCATCTCTGTGGTAGTGGAGGTAGATTGAAATACTTGGTCAAAGCATAATCTTGAGGTGAAAATCAGGATTAATTATGAAATGCCTCAAGAAAACTTAAAAAGTAGGTGATCATAAAACTTGAAGGGGGCATTTGGTTAAAGTTTGTGTAATACATTGATTGCACTGTGTTGCATAAGTCATTTTTTTTATAGTATTTCATCTTTTTGTATTTTTCACCCCCTCTATAGAAAGTCAGTTGTGAGTTTGGTTATCTGCATTTGTAACAGGTGGAAGCCGGTGGCTTTTGGGAAACAAATGACTGGTCTGCTCTGAAGAGGCAAGAGCAAGGGGGTTGCGGTTGTGCATTCATCCCGTCCTTGGTTTGCAGAGGTGGCCTGCGAGTCTCAAGGGCTGACCCTGGCTTCGTGGCGGTCACTGCTGAGACAGTGTTTTATGGTTATCGCAGGTCAGATTCTGCCCCTAAGTGACTTGGGCTGTCCAAGGTCTAGCTTAGTCTAATGTTAACCAACAAGCTGGAGGTGGGGACTTGGTTGCCCTTGGTGGCTCCAGAGGCTGTGTTCTGCTAACACGAAGGTGTTTCCCTGTTACTTCAGGGGAGCCGACCATCCCAGCTGGTTTTTAACGTGCTTCGTTCTCTGCCTTCAAACAAACTTGGCTTCTTACAATAATAAAAGTGCCTTTGCGCTGGCTGTAATTGTTCTTGCTGTCTCAGACTCAGTGAGCTCACGTGAGATTGAAATTTGAAAAATCCTGCACTTCGAAGTGCTTGGGGAAGGGTTCGCTCATCAAGCCTGTTTGCACGAAATAAGGGGTTAGCGTCCTTGGTATTGTGTGCAAGCGTTTGTAATGCTGATCAACACAGCTGATGGAGGACTGTTTATGAGCCACCAAACATGGATATATTTTTTTAAGCTTTTAATGCCTCTTTTGTATTCAAGGACTTCTCATATTTAACTTGACATTTGAAGGAGCAACAGGTTTTTCGTGTTTGGACCTTCCACCTGCCAAGGCTTTCTCCTGTTGTTTCTTTTTTGACTTTATTTTTGTTTGTTTGAATAAGTATGAACAGTTACGTATGTGAGGTGTGTATACACACACACGTATGTCTGTGTGACCTTTCTTTTAAAAAATGGTAGGACTTTATGGCCTCACAGGCTCAGCAGAAGTTGTTGTGTACAGTTAATAAGGCTGAATAGTTTGCGACTGCCCCTCCATATTGTATTCTTCAAAATTGTGTACTAGTTTTTAAGAAATCATCATGAAAATGGAATTTGAGTTGCTGATAATCTAAGTAACATCATACTGCATGCTGCAGTGCCATTTGTGATTCATTATTCTAGTGTGTAGTGTGATTTTTTTTCTAATTTTTTTTTCACCTTGAATTGCCTCTATAATTAGAGAAGAATCTCAAGTGTCCTTAAATGCTGATATCAAGTATCCTAAGTACCCTTAGAAATAGTGCTATTAAGATTTGGCTATTTTTGCCATAGTTTATCATTTTAATAAAGCACTAGATCTTGAAGTGGGCACTCTGCAGTAGCTGCTTGAAGTCTGTTGGTGAGGCCTAAAATTTGAGTCATTGCTTCCGAGGACTCCCACTATGTATTCCAAAATCCTGTTCAATAGGAATAATAGAATTCTAAAGTAAGAAATTAGCGATGTAATAATATGTCACTGTGGGGAGTTCAGTGAAATCACAGAAGCCGTATTTTTCATGCCTTCATGTCTGTGATGGGGTTTTCTTTTGGTTGTGCTTTTTCTCTTGACTGATATGCTCCTTCAGGCACTTCTGTTGATCTAAGTGTCCTTAGATGTTAGCATGATTACAAGCTTTAGAAATCTGCTTCCACAATACAGCTAGAGTCCAGTACAGATTCTAAGGTAATAGCAGTAGAATAAAACTTTTTCATAAAAGTTGGGTATCTTTATTCCGATAGCTTCTAACAGGATGTGAAACATTAGAAACAGTAGAGTGGATAACCATACAGCACACCCTGCAAGCGTTCATGGCTGAAGGCTGAAGCTCTGATATGCACGCTGCTGCCTGCATTAGATGCTGACATGGCAGAGACAATAAACTACCCCGTTTTTAGCCAAAACTAAAAGAAACATATGGTAAGGATGAGAAATTCTACCAAGACAGATTTTCAGAGTACTGAGCTGTTCTGAATTTAAAGAATGTTTTAAAACCACATGGTACTGCCTGCATCAGGTCAGAATGTGATTTAAGTAGGGGATACTTTGTTTAAAGCAGAAAATGTCAGGGCTTTGGTAACGAAACTGATATAAACAAAACCTGTCTTATGAAATGCTCCACTCTCCTGTTTTGATACTGTTAGACATTCCCCAGAGGGTTATATCCTTAATCCTCCCTTCCTCCCATCCTCTGCAATATTTTTTGCCTTCACTAGTTTCAGGGAGTTGATGCACCTAACATAAATGATCGCTAAGATCTCCTCCTTCCAGCAGTGCTGGTGGTATGGTCAAATACAATGCAAAAAAGGTGTAATTGTGCAAAACATAGTATGTTTCTTATTCATCAATCTCTCAACCCAAAAATAAATCTCACTAGTTCTGATATGTATAGAATACATAATAGGTATCATGCATTATCTGTTGCCTTTCATAAAAGCAGGTAAGTACTGTAATTTCCCCTCTGTTGAGGGAGAAATAAAGCACAAAGAGAGAAAGTGAGAAGGTTTTGCTGTCGAAACAACTCTTCAATAGCAGAGCTGAAAATAATGTATTATAAAATACAGAATTCTAGCTTTAGAGAAGGAATGACAGCATGGAGTATCAGGATCCCATCACACAGCCCAAACAATTGGGCCTTTGCCATCTGCAGGGAGCCCCGTTTGCTTTGTTTCGGATCCTGGCAGGTGGGCCAAAAACCAGCTCAGCCCATTGTCTTTTCTAGAAACAGGAGTGAACCTGATGCATTATTTTGAGGCCTTTGTCAAAGCACTGCCTGGTATTTACTGAACATCAGCATGGCCCAACCTACTCCTGTTTCTCTCCCTCCCTCGCTGCACGGTTGATGTGTAAGAGCAGGGTACAGTATAGATCCAAGCAACCTAGGGCGAACTCTGCCAAACGGCGGGTGCAGGAGAGGTGGGGATGTCCATCCCTCTGAAACCCCCTGGGGGAGAGCACGTGTGGTTTGTGCAAACAGTTTCTTGTGAAGGCCAGTTGGATCTCTTGGCCTGAGTTTCTCCTGAGGACATTTGGCATAGCTGTCCTGCGTGGAAACTTGTATGTGCACGCAGAAATTTAGGCTAATAGGTGGAGCACAAATTGTTTGACTAGTTAGAAGTAACTCATGAGGCATCTTTGTAGATAAATCTCATGTAATGATTCTGATTCTCATCCAGGTCCCTGAAAATTACAGTTGTTAGCACTTAGTGTTGGTTGTGGAGCAACATCTAGTTTCTCGAACAAGTGGAAATATAAACAATATATATGTGCTGTGAAGTATTGCTTCTGAAATTCTATTATTACCGAAGTTGCATAGTTAGGAAGGGCTGTTTTTCCTCTTGAGGTACATATAAAGGAATTAATGATGTTTTTCATAAAGCATACGGTCTAGTAACAAGCTCAGACAAGATTCTGATGATGACTGTAAAGTAGATGCATGCTTATTTTGTTAACCAGCATTCACACATTGTAATATCCATATTCGTCTCTTGATTGCTACTGCGAATTTAAGGCATTTTGAAGAATGTTCCACATAAGTACCAAGAAAGCTATTTCGACCGTATAGGGAAATGTCTATGGGAATTTGACTGCGAGGTCTCTATTTGTAACTTGAGGTTTTCCATATTGTAGTTATGCTGTTTAAGGTGGTACACTGGAAGCTGATGTTGTGAACAGAAGTCTTTTTGCTCTGTCTTAAAAAACCAAATGAAGCTATGCACTGACAAAATGTGTATTTTCAGAGTGCATTAGAGATGGTCTTTTTTAATTTAAACATGTAGATGTCTGGAGACTGATGCAGGGCAGGTTTGCATTTCGTAAGTGCTCAGCATGAGAACCTGAGTGCATTTGTAGCGTCACTGTCAATTCATACCTTTTGAGGAATTTCCTTATGTGTTTACACCATGTCACCTATCAGTGGATTCACGGTGGTACTGAAGATTGCAGAATTGTGTTTGCTGAATAAACAATGCAGTATAAATAACGCACTTTACCATAAAACAATATTTTATTGTTGTAATAGAATGACACCAATGCACAGCATTCCTGTCCCATGAGGTTTGGTCCCCGCAGGAGCTGTGCTGGCACACAGTGTGCGCAGCCACATAGCGAGTTGAATCATGAAACTGGTTTACATTTAATACCTTTTTTATTTTATTTTTTTTAAGCCAGATCAGTTCTCTTATCCAGCTCTCCCAGCACAGCGCAGTTGAGGGGGCTGGGATGTGTCAGTGCCTTATGTCACTATTGGTGCTGAAGACTGAAAATTGTTGAATCACAGCCTCAGCTTTCTAAATGCCTTTGTGAGTCCAACCCTTAAACACTCTGTCTTGGCTTCTAGAGAACTGTCCAAACTACTCACAGTGCATTCTGAAGTGCTGTACTGGTTTGGCCTTTTGTGAGTGAGAAGTGCAGATGGTTAAGTGTTGGTGCAGCTATACGTGCATATGCTTCTGAAGCAGACCACCCTGTGTTTATATGTAAACACTTTTAGACTATTTAGGCACATAAGTTAATCTTTTGCATCCACTCAATAATGAAACATAATTCCTTTATGACCAAAATAAGATTCCTACAAAGCTGAAGACAAGCTATTTTGCCAGAATAAGTGGAAAGCTGCCTTCTCTCAGGTTTGGAGTTGAATCTTTCAGCGCTTTCAGATGCATGTTGTCTCACTTCTCCATGCTGGGGCTGGGCTGGGCATGAATTGTGGTCCAGGATATCTTAGCAAATTTGCTCCTTCCAATCCATGCATTCTGGCTTGCTTCTTCCCACACCCGTGGAGTCATATTACCAAGATGTTCCAGTGCCAAAACTCCCTTGTGCTTGCTGTATGTTGTAGCCCCAAGACTGAGGAACTGTATGTAACTCGAGTTCCAAGTTTGCCCCTTCTGCCCTCAGTCTACCTCATGGTAGTTAGAAGTTTGTTATTTGGATAAGGTAACATTTTTCCTTTATAGCATATCGTGAATAAAGATTTCACAGCAGGAATGGAGGCATTAAAGGAGTAGTGGAAGAATGAGTTATTGTGCAGATGACAAAGGAACAGAAGGAAGCAAGATGAGCTGTAGTGAGGAGCCTGGCTGGAGTCTTCCACCAATAGAAACTTTGAATTTGGATGAGAGAAGAGAGAGGAAACCACTGGAGCAGTTTCTTCAGAAAGGACAAGAGGACAGTGGTGCAGCTGTGAGACAAGATAGCCTGGCAAGGCAGTTTATAGCTGGAGGAGAAGTTGGTCAAAACAAGCAAATGACTTTAGTACTGGAGTCAGAAGACATGAGCATTTTTAAAGAGGTCCTAGATAGGTTCAGGCAAGAGCCTGAAATAACAACAAATTAACAAAACCTGTGGAATTTAGGGAAAGAGGCAGAGATTTCCAGGTTTGACGTACAGATATCGCAGGTTGTGGCAGCTGCATAATCTAATGCCTTGAGACTTGAAGTTGCTTTCTCAGCATGAGCGTTGTTGAATTTCTTTTCATGCTCTTCATTGCCTATCCAAGCAGGAAGTGTCATTCACAAAAGTTGGCAGAGGTCACTGTTTTAATAACTATTGTTAATTGATGCTTTTCAAAAGCCTTCTATCAACTTGAATTTGCTACCTGCAGAGACTTGCTCAGCAGGTAGCTGAATCAAATTAAAACTTTAATTCTGTGGTTAATAAATCACGCTAGAACTGTAACTACATGTTTTAAAATATAATATTTCTCTAATCAGATTGTCTGAAAGCTATTTTTTCTCTTTATAAAACCTGTGATATTCAAAATCCTGCCGCTGTTAAAAGCTTTCAGTTAAGTGTTGAGACTACTTCTGAAAAAAATAGTTGTTCCATAGGTCTCAGCAGAGTGCAAGCGGGCTCTTTGCACCGATATCTTTATTAGTGAACACTACATACACTAGCAGGAGTTAGCAGCACCGGCTCATACTTCTGAAAAATCAGTCACGTAAAAAGAAGTTACAAGCTATGATGAAAATAGTAATTAAAAGCCCTCCCCAAAATCTGGGGGCAAATAAATACTGTACAAGTAAGTGAGAGAATGTGTGGAGAGTTTCCCTTTTTGCTGTCCAGACTATCATGAATCACTGATTCAACAGAATCAGAGCTTCTCTTCATCTCATATGTAGATTTTCCACTGAGTCTATAAGGAAAGATTAAGCTGCACTGCATTACAGATGTCTGTCTGTTTCTGTCTATCTCTAAGATCATTTAGCAAAATTTTCTTTCTTCTTAAAGATCTCCTCCAAAAATTAATACGCATGTTTCCAATTTTTAAACTGCATTGTTGAGTGGAAAAAAATGAACAGCATGCAAGTGAAATACTGTGTGGGATAAATGCTATTTAAATCTTGCCTGAGCTGTTAAACGTCACACTAATGTTGCATCACTGGATCTAATCCAGGAAAAAAAATAAAAAAATAAAAAATAAAAAGAAAAGGAGAGAGAGAGAGGTCACATTAGAGAACTAAGCCATCTGTCCAGTGTGGAATTGAAAGGCATTGATAATGAATTAGTTTTTCATATTACTGTTTTATGGGGGGCCTGGGTGGGAATCAAAGAGTGTTTATCTACAAAGATGCTCCTGAATTAATTCTGTGTTGTAAACCTGATGTTTTGGTGTAAAACTTCTCACTTAGCATTTTGCGTAACTAATTAGTCCATTATAATTACTATTTTATAACTGGCTTCAAAAGTTTCTTCCAATTGTTCCAGGCATTGTTCTTGTAATATGGACTAAAGGGTTTATATACATGCTTATTGGCAAAACTGCTGAGAAATTTTCAAAGAATATCTGTGTTGTTTTGTCATAGTGTTGATTTATTGGCATGTTCATAACAAAAAAGATTTCATCTGGAGTGTAGCATTTAGAATTGGTTCTAGTCTTTGCTGATGTTCATGAAGTAGATTGTTGAGTTTGACTTTTGCAGTATTAATATAGCATGTTTGTACAAAAAAGTGTTCTACTACGTTAAAATGAAAATAACGATTTCTAGTGTTGACAGCCTTGGAGAACATCTGATGTCATGTCTGATCTTACTGGACAGATTCTGTTGCACATTCAGATGCATACCCCTGAATGATGCTATTTATCATTTTTAAAATAAAGATTTTCTGTCAAAAATATAATGTTTGAAACCTCCTTAAAAATCATGAATCTGTGTCGTGAGCGAGAGAAGGATGAAAAAAATGGGAGAGGGAAATTGTTACAAGCCTGCTATTAAACCTTCTTTAAAAATCCTCCCTCTGACTAGTAAAATGACATTAGCGAAATTGGTTTAGTATTTGATATGATTTAATGATCCGAAGTCCTGTTGGCCAGTCTCTTCTTTACTGACGAAGGTGTGTGCCCATCTGGGTTAGGATGCAGGTACTGCTGAAGTTACTTGAAGCTGTTTTGAATAGAATGGGACTAACCGAGGGTGTTAAATTTATAAGATGTTCATGTGTTGTTTTTTGAGGCCTAGAGGAATAAGAAAGATGAAATTCTGTCTGTAAAGAGTTTAAATGCTGTGCTGTAATTGAATGTGGGAACTACTGGGTATGGTCTTTTGCAGTCTGTCTTCAGACCTGCTGGAGCATCCTTTGCATGACAGAAGCTGTGGGAAGGGGGTTTGTCTCTCTAGACACCCTTTTCAACCCTTTGTGGGTGGAACAATGCTTGGTTTAGGGCAAGGAAGGAAGTTACTGCCTTACAATTTCAGCTTGCATTTAATTCTGAGAGTTCCATGTAATTTTTTTTTTAAGGTGAAGATACGCCTAATGTTTCAGCAAATCTATTCCTATTTGCTTTTCCCTGTTTTGTGTTACTACTTCTGTGTCTGTAAATGCTCATTCCAACCAGCATCTTTTGTAAGTAGGAGAAAACTGAGACATGGTAAGTACGTTAAAAGTTAAAAGCGCTTATAGCGGAAGTAAAATTAAACTTTTGTCCATCCTTAAGTGCTGTGCTTCCCTGATGCTATATAAGAAGCATTGAGCTGTATATTGAGCTGTAACTTATTGGACAGAGATGTGTAAATTGTGACTCTGCTTATTTTGGCACTAAATTAATGTATTTCAGTTCTGCAAAATAAGTTCCAGACAGCAGCTTTTTCCTCTGACCCTCTGTGCAGACAGCCTCAGGAGTGCTCTTTATCTTGTCTCTATCATATGTTCTTCAGTTTTCTCTAAAATCGTCACCAGTTGTACTTTTACGTTGCTGTGCTGCATCTGACTTATCATATCCATCCTTTCACAAGATGTTTTACCAGATGTCCTCTCTGAAGGGCATATCTCTAGAAGAATTTTGCCTTAGATTAGGTTGTTTGTCATTTTATATATAAGGCCGTCATTTAGTCAGGCTAATTTAGTGGTTATATGTGAATCTTTGAAGAATCCTTCTGTTTTGATGAGTCCTCAGGAAACCCTGATGTCTACTTTTTTTTAAAAAAAAAAAAAAAAAAAAAAAGCAAAGGGGTCTTGGATTTTCTCTGGCATCCTCTTGAGTGAGAAGGGAAGGACAAGTCTACCTGTGTGGATGGTCCTGAGAGCTGCTGTGCCTTGCCAAAGTAAAACGTATTTCCTTAGTTATGTGGGAGGTTTGTTGGCCATTTTTTTGTTGTTTGTGTTTTTTTTGGAGGGGTGGGGTTGACAGGAGGGTGTCAACTGACCGACAAAGAGCATTACAAAATTAACAGGCTTCTAAATGCAGAGTATCTTACCAACCAGCTTTTGAAAGAACTTAACGCTGAATTAACACAAACAGCAGTCTTCAGAAGATTCTAGTTTGTATCAACTTCTTAACCAGTTGGTTAGCTTTATGTGTGATTTCACCTAGGACTCTTCATGAGCGTGGAATTCCCTGTTCAGCCTTATTCCAGTCATTTCTGAAAGAAAAACGAGGGCTTTTTTTTTCTTCTGCTGCTCAGGTAGCACAAGCTGATCTCTGGGTTTGAGTCAAGTTTTAAGGCACACAGTCGAGACAAGTTTTACATTTAAAAAATCAGGTCTAAGAATTGAAGAATTGATTACCTCCAACCAGCCTGGATCACATTTTCAAAGGATAAATATACATGTCCACTGGGATTTTTCAAAATGACATGAACAGATTAAATGCCCAAGTCCAACTGTTGTTTATACGATTTAAAATTACTTGAATTTTTCTTCCTTAATGCATATAGTCTTTGTCAGTGTGCAAGCAGCCCTTGTTTTATGATGTGCAACTTTTTGTATTTTGTTTTGTTTTTAACTTATTATCACCCAAAACTCAGAAAATTAGAAAATTTAAGTTATGCAGTAATTTGCATTAAAGTGTCCCAGGCTATGAAGCACATTCCTAACCATATACTAATCAAGAATTACAGAATTTCTTTTTGCCTGCTTCTCAGTCAGTCATCTCTATTCACGTACAAACGATAGTTTAATTTGTTTGCCAAGCCTGGAGTAATTGTGTTTACAAAACATTGTAAACTCTCATTCTGTATTAAAAAAAAAATGTATGGGAGTCAGAAATGTTTAAAATTAGTTAGGTGCGTACTGTTGATGTGTAGATTATTCATCCTGAGGCATTTATGTGTCTCCTCTTTCACCATGCTATGGAAGTTCTTGGCTTATGCATATTGTGAATGCTTATTAGCAAACAAACTGCTAATGAGTCATTCAAATGAATGGGGAAACTTTTTTCTGTACAACTAGAAGCCCGGATTAAGGTTTTTATGCAAAATCGTCGTAACTAATTCCATTCTTTTGTTACATTTAAAAATGGACTGACTTTACCAGCTGTGTAAGCATAACTTTCTTGATATATATATATATATTTTT
>VXAA01005480.1:1726731-1782654 GCA_013399115.1 Anseranas semipalmata
TTTTTTTGGTAGTGATTTAATCCCTTGCAAATAGCGAACAGAGCGTGGCAGCTGGTTGTGGGGCCAGGGGTGGAAGGGGACTGTTTTTGGTGGTGGTGGGTGGGTTTTTTTTTGTTGTTGTTGTTGGTGGTGGTGGTGGTTTTTTGTTTTTTGTTTTTTGTTTTTTTCCGGCCAGCAACTAACATTAGAACTGAGTAACTTTGAAGAGCAAGAATTCAAGATTTTTTGCCTTCATCTAAGCAGGTTAAAGGGAAATAATTAGATTTTTCAGTTTTATTCTTGATCTAACAGGGACAACTGATTTTCCAAAATCTTTTTCAGAGCATGTAGTTGGGCTATCATGAAAACAGTTTTCTAAATAAATTCATTCGTGGTTCTGTGATCAAGTTGCAGAGTTTGTAGATGCATAAGGTTATTAATGTCAGTAGTGCCCCTCCTGCCCGATCTCTTGCAGAGCTGGAGAGCGAGGCATCTCCCAGTTCTGAAAAGGTGTGAAAACTTCTCAGGGTGGGAGAGTTTTTGCTGGGTTTTATTGTTCAGTGACTGTTATGAGTAAGCTCGTCTTGATCTCGGTGCCCTGTAACTTTGATGGGAAAGAAGTCCCTGGGGAGTTACTTGACAAATACTGTCTGGTGTTTTGTTCCAAACATTCGCAGACTCACCTGTGGCATAATAAAGGATATTTGGCTCAGTTTAAAAATGTTTTACAAAAACACTTTTCTCTTAAACAAAAATGCATATTTAAATATCCAGACTTCTGCTTTTTAAAAATGCTGTGTATTTTTATATTTCAATATGTTTATTGAAGTGATTAGTACCTGCAACATCCACAGCTCATAGCTCAGCTGTATCTAAGGTCAGGCGAGATTCCTGTTTTTTCGTGTACGATATTTCTATTTTGTACCTATTTTGCCATCTTCCCTCCTTCTGGGTACTTACGAGAGCCCTGCTCCTGCTCTTCCCATGTCACGGTACAGCTCCTTTACGGTGTAGGTAGCCGGGCCGTTTCCATTTTCCTCCGTAGCGGTGTTTTTGTCTGGTCTGTTGTGGGTAGCTCTCGTGCTCGGTGCTGGTTCGAGCGCTGCAGGGTCTGCAGCCTCTCGGAGATCATTTCACAAGGAGCTGCCATCTCAGTAGGCCTCGTGTGTGTCTCCTCCGTCTCTGCCATTTGCTGCTTCATGTTTCGGTTCTGAGTTCTGACTTCCACACGTGTGCGCTAGCGTGGGCCTCCTGAGCAGAGGCAGAGGGATTATGCCCAGCAGAAAGGATGTCATCGTACCTCTGAATTTGATCACAGCAGAGAAGCTCCCAGGATGCACTAGCCAATTTCAGAGTCACCAGTACTCTATAAATAAATTGGAAAATAAATTGTAATAATCAAGTCTAATAAATTCAAAAGATTCAGAAAAAAGCCTAAGAATGGTCAGAAGACTCGAAGACAGGGTAAGGGGGTGGCAACCAATGGATTTCTGCACTGAAATATTGATATTGGTAATGTATCCTTTGACCCCCTGAGGCAAAAGTATGGAAATATGATAGCAGAAATTTAAGGCTGACAGATTTGGACTAAAGTTAAGTGAATGCATGTTTTTAAAGGCAGAGTAATTAATTTTCAAAATAACTTAACATAGGGCTCTGGTGTGCTTCCTGTTATCAATAACCTTTTGAATTGTGTTTGCATAAATATATATTTTTCAAAAATGCATCAAAGAGAAATTAATTCAGGAAAGTCCCGTGGATATTATTAGAAAGGAGTAATAATCTGTGAGTCTGTGACGAGGATCGTGTGTGTGTTAATTCTGTTGTGTTGTTTTGTTTGGTAGATACGTTGATGATGTGATCAATCGCATTGACAGGATGTTCCCTGAAATGTCTATCCAGCTATCCCGGCCAAATGGGACCTCTGCAATGCTTCTGGTAAGTTGGATCATTTAATCCCTTAAGATGGATTTCTTAAGGGATTTAATTACTATTTCTAAAATGCAGGTTATTAAAGATTTTTTTTTTCCGGAAACATGCTATTCTTCATTTGTCCCAGCAGCATAGGATCTTTTTTGCTCTTAGGCAAATATATGATAAAAAGAATTTCACCTTTAAACGACAGATCTATTACATTTTATTGTTAAATATGATTGCAGAAATATGAACGTAAACTCAAATATGCACTGTTTTTCAGCAGTCTTGGCAATGAGTGTGTCTTAATCATGATAATTAAGAAGAAAAAAGAAATGGTGGGAGGAAGAGAAAGAAAAAGGAAACCAATATGATTTAAATTTGTTCAAATTGATCTTGGTTCAGTGAATTTCTGTTTTATGATGAAGTCAAGAATTTACCTTTGAAGTAAATGAGCAGTAAAGGCCGGATTATAGATAAACAAGTCCAATACATTCGACTTATTTCTGCCTGACCAAGCAACATTTCATTCCAGAAGAGCCTATTGTTCACATCAATTTTCACAGGCAGCTGTTTATAGCAAGAGAAGAGTCTTTAAAGTTTTACTCTAGGACAGCAGCATGGAAGTAGAGTCTGTTGAACTGTAAAAGCATGGCAGTTGGAAGCTGATTCTCCTCTGGTAGGATGAAAGACAGAAGTCTCATATTTTGCCAATTTTTAAATAAAACTAGAAAATATTCTTTACCCAAGTTAAGAACTGGGACCAAATCAGTTCTTTCCGTCTCAGATTTTTCATGGCATTTTGTCTTACATATTCCTTTTTCACACAGGCTATTACGAAAGGCTTGGGTATTATATGCATGTGCATATAGTTCTTGTTTCCAATTAAATGGTAATATGAATCTAACATTCAGGTATTCTGCCAGAATGGATTTATTGAGTCAATAGATTTTATATTATTTGTAGAGTTTGTTAACTTCAACACCCTATTATTTTCAGATTTTGCCTGTATTTTTCAAATTTTTTTATTCACTTCTCTATGGTAAGTATAGCTGTGGTTATGTTTGGTTTTAATTAATCAACTCTCTAACATCCTATTATTAACTTTCTTTGAACAGCCCCAAATTTGCAAGAGATTAACTGAGACACAGGTTAAAATAAACAGCTGGCTTCCACTGGCATTAAAACATTTAATCTGCAATTGTTGGATTCACCAAGTGGAACAACATATTCCATAAAAGAATTGAATTCATCAGTGCAGTCTTAAGAAGCTCTAAGTCGTGGAAGCTTTTGCATTTGCTGTTAAGCTGACTTTATATTTAACTGTTTCGCTGTAGAAAAATGTCTGGTTTGATGTCCTTGCTTGGAAACCATTTCCATTCTCTTAGGTTCCTCTTCGCATCTAGTAAGTGCCTTCCAATTCTGATGGCTTTTTGAGGTCAGAAAATACATGACACTTTTCAAGATTCAGGCACAATTAGGAAATTATGTAAATTTTCTTGGATATGACTGGTTAGGAACAAGGTATGTTGGAAGGGTGGACACTGTAAAAGAAGCACCATTTGCAATCAGTAGTAACTTATGAATTTCATGTCACAGTTGGTCTCTAAATCAAGGACATTATTGTTGCTACAAGACAGCAGCCCTGTATTGAACCAGTGGCATGCATATTTTCCTTGGATCAGAGATCAGAAAGACTGTTTTTAAAGTATTTTTGTATGTGATTGTGTGATGGGTTTATCATTTTTTCTTTTAGGCAGGTTTTCCCTCTTTCCCATCTGTCTCAGTTGATGCTGCCAATATGGCTCTTTCCATCTGGCCCTGATTGCTACAAAAGCTTTTGCTGTTTCCAGCCACAAATCATTCAGCGAAAGGTGCTGCAGGATGGGCAGTGTGAAGAGCACCTCCCCCAGAAGAAGGGAGGTTTCTTCAGTACTTGTGATTTCTCACTCTGAACTTATCCCAAGTTAGATTTGGAGTTGCTCCCTTACAGCAGAGTGGTTTACCATAATACCAAAGGATTCAGATAATGCTTGTTTTGTTTAAAAATATTTCACAACCATACTGTTTGCCCAGAGTTAATTAAGTAACTGTTAATTAAGTAACTCAACCATTTTCATCCTTGGACCGTTCATATCATACCTGCCATTGCTTATGAACATCTTGGACATCGAGGTCTAGTTGTTATGTTAATGCATCTTTTAAATGGAATCGTTCAGTTTACCAGAAACACATGTATTCGTCGTGAAAGGCCCTGGTAAACAGTATACATATTTTAAGAATGTGCAAATTATTGGAAGGAGGTGGGAAAGAAGGAGAAGGGCGTGCCTGTGGGATTCTTTGAAACTTCAGAATAACTGGAGACTTTGCCTAACAAATCATCTTTAGGAAAAAAGACCTAATACAGAAAGTTTCAGCCACAAACTGATTGAG
Source organism: Anseranas semipalmata (assembly GCA_013399115.1). Lineage (NCBI taxonomy): Eukaryota > Metazoa > Chordata > Aves > Anseriformes > Anseranatidae > Anseranas > Anseranas semipalmata. The sequence continues at coordinate 1,731,058 of VXAA01005480.1, forward strand.
GTACAACTTTATGTGCAGATGGAAATCAATTTATGTCCTTAGCTGTAAAGCTGGGAATTTCAGAGTCTACAATTCATCCAAGTGTTTCAAGAGGATTAATCATCAGCGGTGTGAGCTGCTGGTCTAAGTCTTCTGGCTAGTAACCTTTGTATTAAGGGTTCTCCCTAAACAGGATACAGCTTTCACGTTAGCTGAGACTTTAAGCAAAAAAAGAAAAAAAGAAAAAACTATTCCTGGGAGCGCAAATGCTGTGCCTTGAAAGGTTGCTACCTCCTAGTCCTTTGAGGCTACTGCTTTCTCCAGACAATAAGGAGTTTTTTATGTTTTAGATTTATACACAGCAATTGTACCTCATTAGTCTGGATTTATGCTACACAGACCAAACACATAAATAATTGAAACCTTTCAGAGCTGTGTGAAATCCTCAACTGATTTTAAAAGCAGTTTATCATTTCAAGGTGCTGTTTAATCCCAATCTTCACTAGTGATTTTTCAATTTATCTTTTAATCATACTATGCATAAAAAAAGACTAAACATAGAATTATATCAGCTTTAATAAGCGTTATGCAAAATTAATTTCCAGCAGCAGCAGAGGGAACTGAGGACTCCTTAAGGTTTTTGTGAGATTTTGTTGGTCAAATGCCAGGAACTGTAAATAGATGAACCTCATCTTGTATGTTAAGAAAATATGAATTGATTTTAATGAAAAATACCTAGATTTTGCTTGTATTAAATGGTTAGTTGTATTCCTAGATATATCTTATTTTTTTCTAGTAAGATATCTTGGTGGTTCAACTGTTGTATGATTGTTTCACATACCTTGCTTCTGTTACCAAAATCGAGTATCTTTTCAGTGTGAAACTTGTAATTCCCTTATACAGCTCATTCATTTGATATCAGAAATGTTTTACAAAACAGTAAATATTAGCCCCATTTTTTCAGTGACAAATATGACTTCTTTAGGGTCATGTAGCTAGCCAGTCCTAGGCAGACACAGAAACTTATTCTCTTGTCTTGATCCAGGAATTACTTGGTCTTTAAAGATCTGTTTTCACCCCAGTGTTTGTAAAGCTATATAAAAGCACTGCTATGCAAGTTAGGAACACTGGGTAAATATTTTTACAGATAATGAATAGTTTTCTGTATTTTGAGCTGTTTCTAAAGCATAATGATATGTATAACTAACTCTCAGTTTGAAAAATTGTTTCTGCCAAACCAAAGCTCATTTCAGAAATCACGATTTCTTGTTTTCCTGTTATCTTATAAACTTCCCCGTGATAAATTCGTTTCATACAATTACACAGATGCCTAGATTTTTAGTAGATCTTTCCTGTAAAAATATGAAACATTTTTATACAATTTCTATTCATTCTCAGTAAAATCAGACACATTTGCATTTCAACTTTCAAATCTTGTTCCAAGCATTTTAAACAGTCTGATTGTATGGAAGTGGGCTGTATTAATTGCAAATAGGCTAGACATCTGTTCACTAAATCTGAATAATTTCTTGTGTCTGAATTTTGTTTATCAGTGTTTTACATAAAATCATGATGATTTTCTCAGGGAAAAGTGGATTCTGAAATTTATTATTTGCCCAAGAAAAATGGCCACCAAAGTGATTCTTGTTCAAGACACCCTGGGCTTGGGAGAAGCTGAAAAACCGGGGGGAAGAAGATTGCTAACTGATTTGAAATTAGTATTAATGTCATACTTGACTAGAAACAATTAATTGAATATTGTTCTTAAAACATCCACACACTCGTGCTCTTTTCACCAAAATGCTTAGCAGTGTAAGCGTTTCCCTTGATCGTTGTGCTGGTTCATTAGGAAGCTAGTACTGCCTCAGGACCTGCAGGGCTCCCGTTTCTTTCTCAAAGGCAGCGTTCAGATGCACGTGTAGCATCTGCTCCTGGTGGGCCGCTGCCTGTGTCCCTCTTGTGACCTGAAGTTAGAAGTTGTAAGTTGGCTGTGGTTACTATCTTCTTCTAATTAAACTGACCTTTATGACATCTGCGTTCCAATTAGCAGTGACAGCAAACTTTTCACATGTTTCTAGTTAATTCCCCGAGGTGAGAATCAGGGGTTTCCACTTCAGCATTATTTTGGAAAGTCAGGTGCCTCGTCCATGCAAAGCAAAGCAAGGCACCAGAGGCTGCTGGTCCCTGGGGAGTTGGTGACTCCAGAAAACGTGGGTATCCTGCATGCTTAATGCTAGCAGGGATGACAGTGATGGTTTTGGTACCTGCCTCTTTCTGTGCTGAATTCCATGCTGAGGCACTGCTGATTTTCCAGTCGAAGCTGCAGGGTGTAGATACCCCATCTCTCTCTGGTACTTAGATGTAGGTCTTGTGGGAACTTGCAGTTTAACAAAATAGGCACTGGATAAAGGCAGGCAGGTTTATGGTAGGAATGTAGCCTTTTTTGGTGGCTTAGGCACCTAATTTTAGGCGCATGCGATGAGTCGTCATTTAGGGATTTGCTCTCTTGGAGACACTAGCTAGGTTTTGATGTTTAACAGAGCTACTGGGATGTCCAAGGATCTCTTGTGTGAGCTGGCTCTTGAGGAATCGCTTCTGAACTGTTAGGGAGACTGTTGTGGCTTCACAGTTTGTCTTTTAAGATTGAGAACCAGCATTTACCAAGCATTTTAAAACAGCATTTGAGGTCATGTATGTGGAGGAAGAATGTCTTGAATGTGAGCAGGGGGTGGGAATCAAATTGTAAATTGTTTTCCACTTGTCTAATACAAGAACAGGGAAGATGAGGAATGGTCTTTTGATGGGAAAGTGAACAAGAGTAGGAAAAATTAGAGAAAGCCCGGAGAGAAATGTCCTCAGCTTTGCTCCCTGCCATGGGGTTAACGTGCACCAGGGTTGCTGACCAGTCCCAAAGGTTCACAGGTCTGTGTTGGTATTCTTGTAGTTTTATATTCTGCAAGATCAGATATCATTTTCATCCCTGTAAAATTCCTGCTGTGCTATACTTCAGAATGGGAAAAGAGACAGAATCCATTTTGCCATCCGTAGCAGTGCTGGACTAGCGTGACTGATCCATAAGCGTGGCTGGCCATTGGCAAAATTGGCTTTTAACCTTTGAACAATGCTGTGTGCCAGTTTGTTCGCCTTATTAGCAGAATATGCCATGTTACTGAGGGAGAGGATCACCAGCTCCTCCTTAATATGCCAAAATCATTTAAAGTCCTTCATTTATGTTGACTTTTTATCATGCACTATTGCAATTAGGTTAGATTAATGAAAGGTAAATTCCAGCCCTTACATTAAAAAAAAAAAAAAAAAAAAAAAAATCCTTGTAAAGAACCTAATTAGTATGTTTGTTTATTTAGACTCTAATGGCTTAATTGCATCTTATCTTGCTATTTACAAATAGGCATCATTAAAGACTAATGAGCATGTGAGGGAAAGTGCAGCATTCATACCAGCAGCAGATGAGACTTAGGGGAGAGGAAAAAAAAAAAAAAAAAACTAGTTGAAGATCCGGATGGCAGGTTTTGATTTTCTTTTTAACACAAAACCTTATTTTTCAGTATGTATAAATAGGATTTCCAGCCATTCTAGTGATTAGTAAGATAAATGTAGAAGTGGGAGGAAAAGCTTATGGCTGACTGTATCACAAGGAGCAGGTGTCTGGCCTTTTGCTAGAAATATGTACAGCTTGGTTATATCCCTGGTTTGAGTTGCCTTGTTGTTTCCTAAGGTGAATAAAAACTGCATACAAACTCATGCTCCTTTTTCTACTGGCAGGGACGTACCCATGTTAACTGAAAATAATGTTTTCATTTTTAGCTCTGCAATGCAGAGCATCTGCAGTTCAGATCAGCAGCAAATTCCCTGGGATGCCGGGAGGAAATCTGGAGCTTTGGGAATCTTTTGCAAAGTGTTGGAGCTTGGTGTTGTCAGCACACTTTCTCCTAATATCAAACTTTTAAATAAATCTGAAGAAAGAATGTTTGTTAATGCATTTTTAAAAGCACTTTTCACTTGCTATCAGTTTCAATGAGAAGGCAAAATTAAGGGGGGTGTTTCAAGCTATTTCCTCCAGGCAGAATTCTGGCATGGTAAATGAATTTTGATGCTTTTCATTTTGTAAAATGATTTTGGCCCTGATACTGACTTATTTGGAAAGGTACTTCTTTCTTTTCCAATCAGTAAGTGATGTTAACTGGGAACTTTTTTAGCAGTCTTACAAGAAATTATCTAAAGCATTTTCACTGATGAGTCTGTTTCCCCTCCCCCATTCTTGGCATACGGTGTCTGTCATATGCTCTTTGAGAGTTATCTTGGTGGTAGACAAAATATTTTTAAAACTGGGATATTTCAGGATTTTTATTTTATATATTTTTGTCAGAAAAGCTGCATAATATTGCAGATTTCAATCAGCTGCCTGTCCTACCTTCGTCTGGAGCCTGCTGTTTTAGGAAGCAGGGGCATTATGAATAACTCATCTGTCTGAATTTAGTGTACTCGAGTTAAAAGCAAGTTAGAAATGCGTTGTTATTACACAGACCAAAACAGAAGCTACAGAAGTATTTAACTTGGAACTGTTCCGTTTTCGGCTCACAGAACTGTGGGGCATATTTTTTCATTCATATTAATTGAATTTTAAAGTGACCTTGTACATGTATTGATTTGAATTAAAATTTTCTACATCAAGGACAAGTTGGCATATATCCTACAGGCGAAATATTAAAAAGCCAAGTGCTGTCTTAACAGGGTATCGACAGAAGAAGTTGAAATTTAATGGGAAAAGTTGGCTTAGAAAGGAAATTGTTGCCTTTTTGTCACAATTGAAAGGTATCTTTTTTGTGTAATCAAAGACACTTCTTGCAGTTATCTGTGGAAGTGCAGGGGCATTTTAGTGCCCATTAAAAAGGGATCAGCCGGGTGAGCCTTGACCTCCAGAAGGAGAGACCTGCACTGCTGGAGTTCAGAGTAGAAATATCTGATTATGTTTTTTATCAGAGCCATTAGTTTTTTATTGCCTTCTTTCAGGTGATCTGCAGGGACACAGTTGTATGACTGAAGGTGTCAAATATATTCCATACGTAGATCTCTTCTGAACATGGACTCCAGTTAAGCCATGCTCAGCAGGCACTGAAAGAAAATATTTTGCTGGAAAACATGATTTGTAAAACATGGTCGAGGTGAACAAAAGCATTAAGTCCTGAAAACAGTTAGGAGTCTTGATTATTAGAGGAGAAAATAGAAGGTACCTCATTTATTGTGTGTGGCACAGAACATGCTTTACGCTGAAAAGAGCAGTGGAGCATCCCTTTGGCTCCCAAGGCTGACTGCGTCCTCCAGTCTGGTGACAGACTGTTGTTCGTTCTTTGTGCTACTCGCCTCATTCTTTCAGCACTGTTAAAATGGTGAACTATAATTTCTCTGAGCTATGCTTTTTCAAAATTTCTCCTTCTGTCAGGTGCTATTCCTAATACACCTTTGATACAGACCTGCAACAATTGTGTGAAAGTCCTGATCTCTCTTCCAACCAGTATAAAAATCTATTCAAATCCCATGCCAACAACGTGCTTGTGTAAGCAGAGATTCCAGTGCGGTCCCTTCCTCAGGGAGCCCACGGTCTTAAGTGCACATCTAAGGATGGTTTCACGCTGCTCCTTCCAGATGTGGGGGACAGGGGAAGGCAGTGTAACCCGGCTTGTTTGACGTTCAAACAAGTGGGTGCTCCCCGCTTGTCCCAGACCACTCTGCAGAATTTGACCTTTCGGTGTTGCATGATGGATGGTAGCTGGGATCTGGGAAAGTGAAGAGTGAATCACAGGAAGGATGTGAAAACAGATGACCTGTAAAAAGGCAATTAGCTAATGCAGAAGCATTTTGAAAGGATTTGTGCGGGTAAGTCTTGTGGGGAGGTTTGAGGCCAGCAGTAAGCATATTCAAGCAAGCTGGAGTGCCAAACACGGGACTCTTCAGTTTGTTACGTTTGACTACTAACGCTGAGGATTTTCAGGAACATCCCACACAGGCTTCAGAGCAACTTCATCCAATTTTTTTTTTTCCTGCCTGGCAGCAATGTGAGATATCATAAATGCAAAACGTAAGGGAAGAGGAAAGAAGTGAGCATCCACTGAAGTGTGTGAAGGGAATGAAAATAGAAAATATTACGTATGAAGCTGGGTCTGGGTGTTTGTAGGACTGCCTTTTTGCTCTTCATTAAGAAGATTTCTTTTTTGTTTAAAATTTCTTCTTTTTCTTCTTTTAATTTTACTGTATACGATTGCCCAGTGTGAAGTTGAGTCAGTTCTCTCAGTAGGCATGCATCCCAGAGAGCTGCCAGTCTTGCTAAGGTAGAAAAAAAAAAAAAACCTGTTAACTCTAAATGTGCTGACAACTTTTTTCAAAGTGTCTCGATTTCCTCATCCTACATCTAATTAATTATGCCATTATGACAAAACTGTCTTTCTGATTCCAGCAGATGATCAGCATCATAGATCAGGCACATCTGGGTCATGACTTTGTATTTTTAACTTAGTTGATACAGCAGTAGGTGCTGAAATAACTCTGCTACTTTCCTTTATTTGCAGGCCAGCTAGGTCTTATTGCAGAGTATCCCAGCAAGATGCTGCATTTAGACCTAAACGTACAGCACCTGGTATCATGGTAGGGTTGCCTTAGAACACCAGGTGGTTCCATACGTGTTCATAAAATCCCAATCTGTTGTAAGAAGGAAGGAATCAGAAAAGGCTATTCATGCTATCGGCATAGCTCAGGCCTTGATGCAAGTTACCCTACTTCAGCCTGTAACAGTTTTTTCTTCAAAAATTTACCAGTTTTTCTGACCTGTTTTTTCTCTTCATGTTCTTGCAAAATCATGCCTGCCAGCCTGTCTTCTTGAAGCCTGTCATTGACTTCTTTTTCCTTTCTCATTTCCCTGTCCTGTCTGTTTCTGTCAACCCGTTCTTCCCTGTTGCTTAGTCTTCTGCCCTGGAGTTGCTTTCTCCACACCCCATACCAAAGAACTGTCATCTGTTCTTCTGGGGATCAGTAACTCTGTCCTGCATATAGTTCCTGGAGATGTAAGAGCAGTATTTATGGCAGTTTGGGTAGCTGTTCTGCAAAGTCACCCCATTCCTACCACCATTTCCCCTCCTAACCCTCCTCCAGCATGGTCCCTGCCTCGGCTTTGGCAAGAAGTCTTCATACCAGATTCCCTGTATTCGTGCTTTGGGGAAAATTTGCGTCTTGGCACATCAGAGCTGATTTGCTCTTTAGTCTCTTAGTCAGCATCGGGTTGAGGTTACTCTTATTGAAACAAGGTGGGAGGTAGGAGTCGTTAGAAGAAATTAAAAAGGAAAAACATACAACAAATCAATAAGGATGCAGATTGACTGATTTCCTTGGGTGTGGATTTGTTTGCTGAGGTTAGCAGTAAAAAGACTGTTGTTCTCACGTGTGTTAATCTGAACTGGACAAAGTGTTGGAACACAGACAGTACAAAATGGGCCAGTACCAGTTGGGAAATGTTAAAATAAACTTAATTGTTTCTTTCTGATCTCAGTTTTATGCTTTTGTGGGTGAGTGAAAACTCTGTAATAATATCTGTATAATAAAACACAAAGACCAAATTCTTATTAGACACGCGTCTTAACAATATTGAAGCGCAAGTTCATCTTTGAATTGTAAATTGATTTTTAGATTAAAATGCCTTCATTATTGTATTTTTGTCAATACTATAATTTAGGCTTATTTCTGTTGTTATATTCTTACAGATCATACATGTTTTCTGTGATACTAGTTTTATTCTTTGCATTTTGCCACTTCTGCAGAAGAAAAACCTTTGAAAATGTAAGATTTTTACTGTTGTAGCCATGTAATTGCCCCTGTCCCACTCAGTTTTCTGGTAAATAATTTTACATTTTTATTGGACCTAAAGTATTTTACGTTAAACTCATGGCATGCTTGTAAAAGCTAGCATTAGAAGAGTCTGATTCTTCTTTCAAATTATTTTTCTCTAAATGGACTTACACTGGAGAATATAAAATACATTGAAACTAATCACATTTTCTCATTGTTTTTGACAAGTTATTGAGTTGTGTTGTTAATAAAATGGAGAGAGTTGCTTGGCAGTGTCATGTCTACACAAGGGAATTCTGTGAATTCATACATTTTCAGTTGCAAATGAATGTTTGTTCTGCACTTTATAGTCTTCCTCTTCCTCATAATGTGCACAGTGTTTTTAGATCTTTTATTTTGTTCTGTCTATAAAATATTGAAAACTGAAATTGCATCAACTTAAGCTGTTAACTTGATGGTCTTGTGAATTCAGACACTGTTAGCTCTCCTTCAGCTTGCTTTTGTCCTTCTCTTGTTCTTGACAGGTTACCTTAGGAAAAGTGTTAAAAGTGATAGTGGTGATGCGGAGCCTCTTCATTGACCGGACAATAGTAAAAGGATACAATGAAAATGTCTATACTGAAGATGGCAAGGTAGGTTATTGTATATCCAGCAACATTAAATTTTATTTTTACCTGGTATTTAAATGACAGAGAAAAGGAATCCCATCACAAGCATGCTAGAAGCATAAAACTGTCAAAAGACTTTGTGGATGTTTTGCAAAGTGCTCAGGTTTAAATTTATCATGCTCTGCTTGGATTTTTTCATACCCAAATGTCTGACTTTTTTCTAAGCTCTGATGCCCTTGCTTGAATTTCTAATTTATCACCTTAGACCCCAGTTGCCTCATTAATAGTGTCTACTGAGAAAACATTTTTTCAGTGTACCAGCACATCAGTAGCCCAAGGTTCAGATTTCTCTTTTGAGAGCCATTTGGAAATCTTGGGCTAGCTTTATGTTCAACTTGATAAGCTCAGCTACGAAAATCCTTGGTAGGTAGTCCTCGGTAATTTGCTTGTCAGTAATAGCTCATCTTGAACAGCAGCTATTAAAAGTGTTACCTGTTTCCACAAGTGTTTTGTTTCATGAACAATTCTCCCTGCTTGAACCCTCAAATTTCTTCTGACTGCACAAGCTCCATCTAGCTCTCTTTAGTGCATCAGAAGATGTTAATGGGACCTGACGGCCTTCAGCTCAGTTTGTTTCTCTTTTTAGGGTGGAATCGTCTTTCTTATTGAGACATCCTCCAGGACGCTCCTTTGCCAGTAACAGTACTAAATACCTCCATGTTGCACATTTTCTCTCTGGAGCTTTCTCTTCTGATTATGAAGCCTATTAAAATACAAAGTTCATTATATCAAGATGAGTACTTGGCACCCATAGGCCATGTTATAATGAGGCGAGACTTTTTTTCTTTTCAAAAGTGATAACTGTGTTTTAGCACACAGAGGCACGTTATGTACTGACCCAGAGTTCAGCGGCTCTCGGTCTGAACCTCTGTTCCCCAGAAAAGGCCGGGAGCTGAGATCTACTGAAGAATACAGTACAACTGCATTTCCCAGATGAGAGATCCTCACTTGAAGGGCAGGGGATTGGCCTAGGAAGTAGTAAAATAAAAATCGCCTGATTTTGATTTGCATTATTCAAATATGCAGGTTTAAATACCACTTTGCAGCAGCAGTTGCACCGTACTCCCTGTATATTAGCATATAAATGCAGAGTTACAGCACCAGCCCCTCTTTCCCCAAAGTTCTGTTTGGAAGTGAAACGATAGTCTGCCTAAAAGGCGTTGACAGTGCTTGATGGATTCCTGTGTCACATTTCATTTGGATGTGCTCATTTTCTCTGATGAATCCAGTTTCCTTCGAAGCTCCCTTGAAATATAATAGTGCTATATATGCTGAAAAGCTGAGTAAAAGAGTTCCTTCGCAAAACTCAGCATCTGGTGTGGGGCTTCTGTTTAGCTCAAGGTTAACTCTCAGGAGAGTTGCATACCTTTTCTCTGCCATCGTTTGAGAGCGGTGCTCACCAAGGCTAGCTTTGGGCACGGGGCACTAACCTTTGTCTGTTGTCAGTGGGGAGCAGTTAGCTTCTCCTGAGCATCAGTGCTAACAGCTGGCTTGTTTTCTCGCTTTAAGCCAGTCTGCAGGAGAGTCTCTTTTCTACCGATTCAGCTCTCAATGTCCAAAGCTAGGCCGTGTGACTGCTCCCCAGAGGCTGAATGAACCTGTGTCCGTTCCACGGCAATTTGCTATTCCATTGGGCCATCTCAAGGCTTTAGCAAACCTGAAGGTCTGCGTTTTAGGTATAAATAGGAACATTTCATCTGACTTAAGTAGAACTGGAACTGCAGCCACTTAAATCATGAGTAAATTTGGCTTGGAAGATTGAATAAATGCGTAGCTTGCTAGTTTTGCCAACTGGAACACATATTGACAAACAGTGGGCTCCCTTTTTTCCGCTAATTAACTACACTGGTAATTGGAGTATAAGAATAAGATTGTGCTCTTGCAATGATTCGCTTTACTTTATTGTGCCTGCTGGGAATGAGCGATTACAGTCAATTGCAAACATAGTCCATTCCAATTCCTTCTCTGTCACAACAGATGCTGTTGGGAAAGTACTCCGGTGAGGTTTCACCGTACTATTCTAGCTTCTCAGTTTCCAGCCTGATGTTGGGGAGGAAGCAGTAGCATTCAAAGAGGCACAGAAGGGCATGAAAAAGGAGATCAGCGAGTATCTTCTTTAAATAATAAAAATACAGACAACAGTCAAGATCACGGTAGGAGCGGATTGTTTTTCCCGTGAGCAGTTTACACAGTAATTGCTGATTTGGGGGTTTGCTTATGTATTTCTAGGGAGCATTTAATATTTGTAAACAGCAGAGATGAGATTAACTAGGAGGTATTGTACAATATGGCAATTCTGAATCTCCTGTCTTTTCTGTAAGCCATGTTGAAGAAGGGACACTGGAATAAGTCATAGCATCATTGTAATTCACTTAAATAGCTGAATGACAGTCTTTTGAGTAATCCTTCTAAGTCCGCATGTCAAAAGGTCCATTAAGTAACAAAAGTGAAATTCACTGGGGGGATTTCTCAAAGTGGAGCGGGGTTTTGGGCAATGCAATATATTCAGCAATATTCAACAAAAGAAGAAATGGCCATCATTGGAAGACTGAATGATCACACAGACAATAAGTGAAAAATGCGCTGTGAAGCACAGAAGATGGCATCTGTTTGCTTGCGGATTAGGGAGGTCATCATTTATCTTTGAAAGTATAACTGCTTCAGATAATTTCACTGGGAAGATAATAATATTGGGAAGAAAAAGGAGAGAGATGATGCAAACAGCAGAGGTATTGATAGTCTCTGGTGCATTAGTCAGGCAAGTCAAAGTAAAACAAATATGGATGTTTCATATAGTTGTGGAACTGTGCATGGTGGCACAGTGAGACACAGCTAGCAGTTGCACAGGAAAGCTGACATTGCATTATCCAGGTTGCTTTAGGTTGCTGTGTACTCGTACGTTGTACTGTCTGTGTTGACAGGTGCTTACGTGAAGGCTTCACACGGTTTCTGCAGAACTGAAATCTAGTTAAATTGGATACTTTCTCTTATGGATTTAAATAATTTTAAAAATGAAGATGAAAAAATAAAAGCTAGTGTTAAGCTTGCAATGAGTAAAATAAGATACTACATTCTGATATTTTATTTTCAAGCTTTGCTTGTACAGACAAAGCATCAGTGCATTTCTTAAGTGCTTCATATACTTCTCTTGTGAATTATTCACAAACCCCGCAGAATATGTCTTTGCCAGGTTGCCAGCTGCATAACTTAGACATTTTTGGTGACACTTTGCAAAAACAATAGGTGAGATCTGGCAGCCTCTGTCATGTAGTCGGCTCTGTGTGCTGACTGTTCTGCAGGCTCTCTTGCTTACCCTACTAACCCATTGCGTCCACCACATACTGATGCATTTTAATTAGCCCTGTAGCTTTAGCAATGGCACCGTGCCACCCTTAATCTCAAACTTTGACATATTCATTGTGCACTGGAATTTAACCATGGATAGTAATTAATTACTGATGTTGTCCTGATTCCTGAATAAATGAAGCTATGCAGCTCACTCTTGCAGGGCAGGCTTATCGTCAGCTGATCCATTAGTATCTCTAGTCTGCCAATAAAAATAAAAATGCATTGGGATGTTTTTGGCATGATAATTCCCTGCTTTTCTTTGGATCCGTATACCAAGAACCACCATGACAGTGTATTTGGAGTGAGTGCTTAACATCGCTGCTTAGCCAAATTCCTATTTTTGCATCCGTTAGACTTAAGAAACATAAGCGTCTCTGTTGAATTATCATGTTAAGGAACTTGGGTTATGTTAATGCTATAGCTTCATTAATTACCCCATATCAATAAGAAAAGGCAGCTTTTAGCCTCCTAGCGTAAGAGAGGAAAAGAAATAGTAGTATCAAAGGAAAGCTTCAAAGACAACCAGAGCTGTCTCTCGGGTAATTTCTGATCCCCACATTCTTTCCACTTCAAAGCTGGATGTGTGTGTGTTTGGGTGAAGGGGGGGTTGAATCCGATTTCTCTAATAAGTGTTGGCACCAGACCTGTTTGATATTAGATGCAGGGAACATTCTGATTTGTTATCGCCTTTGAAATCGTTCAGACGACCTTCAGAAAATGGCCTCTTGTTACTTATGCTGGGGGTGGGTGGGGAGAGCGGGGCACTGGGAAAGAAAGCCCCAGTTTAATTCACATGCAGAGGATGCCCTGAAATTGTGCTTTCAGCAGTTTTTTGGTTACAAATGTGTGTCTTGATTGAAAGTGAAAAGTTGAAGAATAATAGACCTGTAACGATGCATTCTTTAATCCGCCTCTACCTTAATCCTCTGTTTCAGGGGAAAAGGTGGGCAGTCATTTAGGATGTCTGCATGTGGTTTGGGGAGGGGGTTGGTAGCTCTTTTTTTTTTTTTCTTTTTGTTTAAACTTGGATAACATCATGCCTCTAAGAACTATTCATTACTCATGCCTATTCATTACTTTTTCAGCTGTTCAATCTCCTTGTCAGCTAATGAACACTCAGAACCTGTTGGACTCATCTTAATGCAGCATCTGAAATGGCCTTTTTTCCTTGTTTTTTTAGGTCTTGAGTCTAACTGGAGAGGATCACACACTTGGTTTGATCACTAGAGATTAGCAAAACCATATATACATTCCAATTATAGCAACTCTGTCTGCAGCTAAAGCAAGCCTGAAATTACATGAAAACAGTTTAAAAAATCTGTACTAACTTTTGGTTTTCAAACATAGACTTTGTAGTTTGGAAATGTGATGGTTCCTTCCCTGCAGGCACAGGTATATTGTGACCGTAAATCAAGCTCAGGTCCAAGTCCCGGCTGAACCGCCAGCTGTGGGGCCCAGGGTGTGAGTGGTGTCGGTGCTCGGGTTCTTGAACCCACCTTAAGAGCCAGAAAATGTAAAGTTTTGAAGGTACATGCCTTAGGGTACTTTTGTCTTCATCTAACCTGGAAAAGGCATCGAGACATCAGCTGCCTTTTGTCTCATGGCAAGGTCAGCAGTACTAAGCCGTGAAACATCTATCCTGAAGTGACGTTTAAAATCTTTAACGTTACCTCCTGTCCGGACTGAGGTTTGGCGATTCAAGAGTCACTTCTGTAGCAGTATTCAGAAGGGAGCCACATAACACTGTTACCCTTAAAGGACTGGGAACTTCTAGCATTCTCAACCTTTTTAGCTATGTGAATTAATTACTTGGGTTCAGCATCCTTCCTCCTCATATATATCAGACTCTAACCTTCGTGCCTTTTAGAAGACTTGTAATTTCAGCTAGAGTTTATGGACACTACCATAAATTGGAGTTAAAATAATTAGCTATACATTATAGTAAAGGAGATGAATCCAACAAGGTGTCTCTTCTTTTAAATCAATTTCTTTTAAGGTGTAAACTTAGCAGAATGTATCGAACATACCGTACCCTATTTATTCTCAGAGTTTTACAGTTGCCTTGTTTTCTCTTATTTACATTTGAAATTAAATACAGCAAATGGAAACATAATACATTATTTTTTCATTCCATTAATCGTAAATGCAGGTTTTACATGTGCATTTAAACACATTTCTCCAAGAAAGCCAGAACCTTTATATGTGTCTATTTCTCTCTGAGTAAAGGTGAATTTGCAAGTGGGGATATGCCATGTGATCCAAAGGGTTTTTATGTGCTTCAGAAGTAACCTGGCAGTAGTGAATGAAGCCAGTCATTTTGCATGCCTTTGTCTTAGTTGTACTGTTCATGCATCCGTTTTTTTTTCTTTTTCTTTTCTTTATTTCTTTTTTTTTTTTTTTTAAAGATGGGTGTTTTAGATGGCCACACTACAAAGATTTCTTTCCCAACCATGAATGGTAAAAGAAAAAAAAAATCTTTAGTCTTGTTTGTTAGGTTTATGCGGTTGTACTTTTTGCCGCTAATATTTCGACATCTTGTGCATTTTCAACCAAATTTAGTATTTTTGGCTTATATTCTTCCAAGTGGCTGACCATGGGAGGGAGACACGAATGTTCCCATTGTAGGGGGAAGCATGTGTCAAACGGTATAATTAAGCACTAGAGGAGCTGTACCTGCTTCATAAATGCACTCAAAAAAAAAAAAGATTTTCTTTCATCTGGGTTAAGATTCCTGAGGTTAATGCTGTAACAAACACCTTTCCTGTGGAAAGTTTTATGCACATGAAATTGCTGAGTATAGTGGGATCTGTACGTAAAAATTGATTCACAAGTCGGGGATTGAAGGAAATACTTATTTTCTTATTTTCCTATTACGCCCCCCCCCCCCAGTCTCCCCCCAGCTGCGTTCCTTTGACGGAGTACAAGATATTCCACAAGGCTGGGCTAAAAGAGCACTAGTACATCAGGTGACATTTTTTAACACGTGAGCCATTTGGTTGTTTAACAAGGGCAGCCTTACCTTCTGGTTTCAGGGGTTAATAAAATTTATTTCAATTTTGTTCTTTGTGTTCATATACAGTTGAGCACGCATTTAAGTCCTGGATGTGTGCAGTTACTTACAGCCTTAAATCTCTGTTAGTGTGATTTTTTTTTTTTGTCTGCAAATGTAAATGCAGTTTCCTAAGGGATGTTTTATTTAGCCCCAGAAGACCAATGCTTTGGCTTAATTCAGCTAAATGTTCTTTGTGTCATTTGTAACTGCATCACTTATTCAGACACAAGACAAGCATCAACTTAGTAAAAATGCTCTCATTTTAGAAACAAACTGAAACTGATGATTATTTGCATAGATCAGCCACAGCCCCAGACAGATGAAGATTTTGCAGTTTTTAAAGAGAACACAGTAATTCAGCAGGTCTTGTATATACAGGTTTTCTTATTGAAACTGTGATGAACTATGTTCATTTTTCATTGCAAAACAAATGATATCTTATGGCATTATTTCCCTTTCTTAGATCACAACAGGTAAAGATGATGGGTCAAAATAGTGAACTGAGAAATAAGGCTCCATAGCTTTCCTTGCCCACTCTTTGAATTTGAACAGCTTACTTAAATATTTTTTCTCGGTAATCACATGTGGTAATATATAACTTTTTTTTCCTATTCTAGCTTGACATATGGTCCAAATCCAACTATCAAGTTTTTCAGAAGGTAAGTCCCACTTCATTTCTCTCTACATAATGCACATAGGAGATAAATGGAGTTTATTTAAAATATCTAGACTCTTATGTAAAATAATTCAGAATTTATTGCTTTGTCATTTGTTATAAAACTCCTATCACAACTTGCAAATAAGAGACTGTAATCTGTAATAATGGGAAACGGCGAGCAGAAAACAAGGAGACCACTTCTGCTGTTGTTTAGTTTGGATTTATTTCCCATCACAACTTCCGTCCATGGTTTGGAATAGGAAGTTGGAGATTTTACTACTGTAGCTTTAAACTTTCAGGAGAAATTTTCAAGTGCTCTTTTTCAGTTTAAATCTTTTGTGGAGTGGGAGGACCACGTTATTTTGGATTTTATTTTGTTGCTTTCATTCTTTTTAGTTACCCCCCTCTCCTGAGGACTCGATTTTAATAAATTTGTAGAACTCACTTTCCAAAAGAAGTTTGTAAATTTTTAACATGATGTTATTTTGCCTATTTCTCTTACGATGGTGTGAGCAAAAGGAATAACTTACTTTATGGACCGGTATTCATTTCAGTAAGAAAAGACTGATGAGAGAGTAGGAGCAATAAATATGAAACTACTAAGAAGGGAAGGGTGTTTTTTGGGTAGATCTATATCTTGCTATTTTCCAGGCAGGGAGGAGAAGATTTCTCTTTGAAGGCCTCTTGTCAAAATGCTGTAAGTTCAGATTGATCTGGGGTTAAATTCCAATTTCGTTACCTTCAAGCCACAGTTCAAGGAGCCTGAGTCTCCAGCTACTGTGCTAGCTTCCTTTCATCTACTTTTGTAGTTTATGTAACAAATATGGGTCAGGGACTCTAAAGGGCATAAAAGCAGGGGTCAAAAGTATGGCATATTGACTGTATTTGTGCATCTTTCTTCCAAGACTTCAGATGCAGTCAGAAGTGAAGATGTTTGACCTATGGTATTAGCGTGCTAGAGATCAAAGGACAGCTTTTGGGGAAGTTGGTTGCTCTCCCTCTCTGCCTAGCATTAAAGCAAAATATTGCTGTAGTTGATTCTTTACTCCAGAGATCGGTGGATTAAATATTCTTTTTTTTCCTTGCTCCTAAAAAATATTTTGTGTCAAGTAGGATAATCCAGTGGGAAGTAAAACAGCGTAAATCTTAGTAAATTGTTTATCAGTTTGCTTTTAAGTAATTTTTGCAATGGAATAAATTTAAGGCTCTGTAATTAAGTGCATCATCTCAATTTCCCCACGTGTGTTTTAGTTTGCAGTCTCATTTGGGCTTAAGATTGTCTTCCTGGATGTTTTAGATTAGAATAACTTGGATTTGTGATAAATGATAATAAATCTTGGGGTTTTGCTTGTATAATTTTGCCCATATGAAAGATAAGTGTAGAGTAAATGTACAGGTTTGTTTAGGAGTCCAAGTTAAGGACTCAGGGAGCATAAGTACATAGAGTCAATTTCTCTTCAGCTGCAGGCGAGGGTCTTCAGATCAAAAGTGAGAGAGGTCAGTGAGAAAATGTGAAATGCCTCTGTTACTGCTGCTTGTGTGGCTGCATTTGGATACATAAGAATCTTTATTCTCTAGTTCTATTTAAAATATTAATTTCAATAAAATGCATTGGATGGTAGCTCAAAAATTTATCAAGAGAGAAGATGCATTTTAATTATGGTCTGTGGGCACGGCTGTATGTATATAATATAAGTGGCTGGTCTGTTCCTAATTCTCTAAAATAATGTGACCTGAATATTACGTTCCTGTTTTCCAGTTCTGCCTTGGTAAATAATACTAAATGCATTAATATTTCCCCCACATCCCCCCAAAAAGAAGGAGAAAACTGCAGGAGAAAGGGTTGCCTTTAACTGGTGGAAGAGCTGTCTGTACTTTGTGTTCCCAGCTCTGTCATTGTGTTACCTTGGGCAACTTAACCTCTCTTTGGATCAGTTTTCTGCATCCTTTAAGTTGGGGTAATACTTGCTGACTTCACAGGAGCTAGTGCTGAATTGGTTGCACTGTGCTCTCAGGTTCTTGCATGAAAAATGTGATAAAAATGCAAGGTGCTGGTGCTTTCTAATCAATAGATTCTGCACCATTGAGCTGATAGTTAAATAAGTTAAAGCCAGTACTGAAGTCCAAGTTTTCAGACAGATGACAGAAAATGCTGTCAAAAAAAAAGTTTCCTCTCTGTGGTGTGGTGTTTCGTTTGGTTTTCTCTTTATTCTCTGAAGCCCTGCTTGTATCCATTTACACATCCCTGGAATAGCAGTTTAGCAGAAGCAAAATAGAGGAAATAGTTAAAATAGTGTTAGAGAAACTACTACATTCTGTTAGTATTGTAGTACTGGAGGATATTCAGAGCAAATGTTTTCATGCCACCAAAAATCATCAGTAAGTGTATCGGAGTATATCTGAATGTTCCTGCAGTGTGCTTCTGCTGGCAGTCAGCCGTGTCGCTGCGAGGAGGTGCTGTGCCCAGAAGGAAGAACACGGACACGAACCGTTGCCACTGAGGAGCCCGGGCAGCCCTTTCAGCTCTACCGCCTTTAATACTGTAAAATCAGCCGTCGCTCTGAAGGGCAGGGATGTTTCTCTTTAAAAGCCACACCAAGTTCTCAAACTCTGTCTTCAATGATAATACAACATCTGGAGCCCGCAAGATACCTGTCTGTGGTGGCTGCAAGCCTGTCAAAATCTCACAGGGTTGCAGATGACTTTCTAGGTTAAGGACCAGAGACCTCTGATCTTCAATCCACCCCTGTCAAATGATGCTAAATTTGTCCTGACTTTTGTTTGCAAACGTTGGCTGTGTCAGCAAGCCTTTTCTCTCTCTCCTTATTAGGCAGGATACCCGAGTGTGTATAATTTGATGGGGGACAGCTCCCAGAGGGCCCATTACTGTTAAATGTACAGTCATTTTCTGAGTTCCCTGGAGTCTTCTTGAGTCTGGTCCTAGGGTGAGTAAGGTTCGTAGCTATTGAATCCACCAGCAGGGTTAGATTCAGAGAATGGAACTGGGAAATAAGAGAGGGGAGGCTGAAAGGGCAAAAGCACAAGGAGCACTGAAAAGGCTTTCAGACTTCCATATTTATCTGACATTTAAACTCTGCAGGAGCAGCAACTGTTTTGATCTTAAACCTCCTTATTTCAGCACCTTGCATGTGTTGGTCCACTGGCACAAGAGGAGGAACGAAACAGGAGATCAGGAAGTATTTGGGGGCTTAAATCTTAAAGAGAGGAATAAACTTAATTACTGTATTTTAGGGGGGATGATAAGATTGTGGAAGCCACTCTCAAACTGATTTATTGGCAAAGTTGGTTTGAACTAAATCGTCTGTTTTATTTGGAAATGTTTAAGAGAAGGTGTTTTTAGTAGTTTTTATGCATCAATACTAAAGCACTTGTCCAGACACTTTAAAATATCTAGCAGCCTTTATAGCTGGCATGTTTAATAATGAATATTAGACTTAAGTAACTCTGCTGATGTTATATGACATTTATTTTTGCATTCCTAAAAGCTTTTTAAATCCTATACAATTGATTAGTAAGAACAAATACTACTTGTTGATATCTAGAAGATGATTTCTATTTCCCTACAATTGTCACGCTAATAAAACTCTGTCTTTGTATAGGTAACCCTGTATCACTTGCTGATTTTTAAAGAGAGGAGTGCACAATTCCAGGTCATTGGGCAGAGAATTAAAAAAATATATGGATTGTAGCGAATGGTGCAATATTTGTAACTTTGCATTCAAAAAAAGAGACGTAGAATAGTGGAACTGCTCTGAATGGATCAGAACTGTGTAACTGGGGAAGTGGAGTCGAACATTAATTGTTCATTCGTCAGGCTGCTCAGTAAGAGCAGCATCATGGTTCCTGCCATGTATTATGATCAGTTGGGCTGGTCGAGTCATACGCTTACCTGTATTTGTTGCTGATCTCAAGTCCCTTTCTTATTTTCACCTAAATGGTCTCTCAATTTTAGCATGCCACAAACGGCTTTCTGTTTGGACTGATAGGCTTCTTCCCCAGTCACGTTTTAACCTAAACTTTGGGAAGCTATTTGTGCCTATCCAGCTGTCTGTGAGATGTGTGATCCCAAACTCGGAGCACAATTTTTACCACTACAAGGGCATATAAGTATTGTAATGTATGAAGATGTATTCTTGTCAATAATCTTGGAATAAAATCACCTGCAGGATGAATGCATGCATGAGACGAGTATTGGGCTATTGATGATGTCTGTTCAAGGAGAGGAGATGGACTGTTCCAGGGTCACCTGCATGATTGCTCCTTTGCATGATCAGTTCTTGGCTCTGTTCAAAGACCTGCTTGGGCGAAATAAAATCTCTCTGACCCAGTCCAAATAAGCAGAACAAGCAAAATAAAAGCTTGAACACTGTGAGCTCTGAAAACAACTAAGAAATCCTGTGCTTCAGAAAAGTCTGCTAGTGTTTTACTGAATTGGGACTGAGGAAAGGTGTGTAAAGGGATTTTGTGGAGTTCATCAGTGCTCGTTTGTAGAGGCACCATCTATCATCCTTCCAGCGTGCCTCCGAGCCACTGACTGGGTTTTGTGCTCCCCTGATTCCCTCCAGAGAGACTCAAATGTGTTCCTGGAGAGAAGATTGAATAATGGGAATCCTTGGAAATGAACAAAGGCACTCGTGCAGTTTTCCACATTATAAAAGATCTAAACACTAATAAAATAGTAACTTTTTTTTCTTTCAGTGCTCTGATTATCCTCTGAAACTCATTGCCATAGGCTGCTGTTAAGGCCATGAACTTAGTGGGGTTTACAAAAAAAATTAAAAAAACTTTCCGGGGATTTAGAGAATCCCTTTATATTAGATTGAGTCCTCAATGCTGTACTTGAGGAAATAAACCGGTAAGTAAGTTGCAAAGAAAGTTATGACTCTTAAAGGAAGTTTTGCACATACTCTTGAAAAGCACATCCAAAAGCAATGAGAAAATACTAGAATAGAGAGCCAGCTTCTATAATTTAGTCGAGTGATGTTCTTATTTTTCTGTTTTGTTTTTTGTGCCAGATATAGCTTCATAGGGCTGTGGAACATGCTTAATCTATGGTGGAGAAAAGCTGTACCACAGGTCCTTGATTTTGTGCCTCTGATAGCAGTTAGAGGAAGCACTTGTTCAGCCTGTGACTTGTAGGATACTTTTTTGAATGAATTTTCAGCGTTGGAAATGTATGACTAACAGTGTTTGTCAGGGCCCAATAATGCCATTTTTGGAAAGCTTATTTCAGCAGAGCACCGCTATCAAGCGGGTAGAGAAACGCTATAGAACCGTCTGTTGCTGGCTCGGTCGAGACAAATAACAGGGATTGTGTTTGCTGCCCACCGCTGTGCGTTGGTCCCTAGAGCTATTTATAACTCGACGGAGCGAGCGAGCCGAGCAGGCGGCTGCGCGAGAAGGGCAGGAGCACGGCCCTTCCCTCTGCCCAGCACGGCGCCGGCTCCGCGGGGAGCCTCTCGCAGCGCCCCGAGAGCCCCGCAGCCCTGCTGGGGCCCGACTGTTCTGCGGGAGCAACGAGGGTGTGAGATGCAATTTGCACAAAGTCGCAACGAAGATTAGGTTTGATCCGGGATTGGGCTGTTTTGTATTCCCGATGTGTACGGTGCTCGAGACGAGGGAGCGGAGATGCTCTTAGGAAGTGCACGTTTCTAATCAGCTTGGAAACAAAAATGAGAAAAAATATCTCTGGCAACGTAGTAAGTATTAGGAAGAAGGGAAGTTTTCTTGTTCAAATTGAAAACAAGACTGTACCTCACTAAAGCAGAATCATTTCAAACAGCCCAAGACAGCTTAGGTTTGTTTAAAGGAGAAAACCAGATTTTTTTTCTTGCAGATGAAGTGTTTTTTTCCTCTGTCTTAGAGTGGGAACATGCTTAGTTAAGCAATAGCTGTTTTATTTAGCAAAATTGTAGCTCCAGTAGATTGCCTTTTTTTCTTTTCTTTTCTTTTTTTTTGGCAAAAGTGCCAGGTGCTTTTCAATATATGAATTGTGAGATATTGAGTTTTTCTGCAACATCACTTGAAAATCTATTTCAAGGTCCAGAGCAACAGCTATCCTAATCAATTTGTGCTTTTCTGAATATGTTTCTATATAGAGAGAGGTAGAGGAATTAAAAAGTGACTGATAGTTTAGATAGTAGGAGGTAAGATATAGCAATGAAAGTGAAGTTAATAAAATAAAGTCCTGAAATGCACAAAATGTCATCCTACACCCAGAATAAATTCGTTTGTGATTCCAGCTTGGCTGGAAGAAAAAGTGTGTCCCTTAAGTGAGCTGGCACATATGCAGTTTGTTTTGCTTTGCTTTGGTGTGAAATCATATTGCCATTAGTAAAGCTCAGTATTGATTTTTTTATAAATTATTATTTAAAAAAAAAAACAACTCTTGGACGATTTGTGCTTTCTGTCATCATCTCTGTTATCTTGGGGGGCAGGGGTGTTAATTCTTCCTTCACTCCCATGTACTGGCCAGTTTGTCGTTTGCCCAGCTCTCTTCTCTTCTGTTTGACATCACGTTGTTTGCTGGTTTGAGGGGGGGGTGTTCGTTCCCCTGCTCCTCTTCCTCAGATTTGACACCCACTTTGATCTGTTGTAGAAGCACTGGATAAGCAGTTGCTTATGGTAGAAATCGCCTCCTTTTTGTTCAGAAAACATTATTAGTGTTCTAGCAATGCTGGGGTGGCTTTTATCTCCCTGTGGAATCTCATTAGCTTTACATTACAATAGGAACAGCATATGTGCAACATTGCCAAAGTGGCCATTCAATTTAAATTTGTTAATAGCAGTATTTTTTTAAGCAACTTTCCACATCTTCAATGCCAAGAAAAAACAACTTTGTTGTTCAGGAAAAAAAATACTGTTTGTTAGAAGTAGAAATACAGCAGAAGGAGAGCGGCTGCTCATAAATATCTTCAGAACTTTCTATTCTTTGACGTGTCTGGTGCTATCCTATAAAAGCACCATCTTAAAAGAAAAAAATCACATAGCTAGTAGGACTTGGATTACAGTCATTTCTAAACACCACATGAGGTGTTTGAAAGAAATGACTGATTTGAGTTATGCTGTACTATTAATGCACAGTTAATCATGTTATTTCTATTTTTTTAACATGTTTGGCATATAAATAGCTTCAGCAGGTTGAGGTCCATTTTGTGAATGTTTTTGTGAGCTCACCAGAATGTGCGCAGTCCCAAAAGTTTTACCTTCCAAATGGCAGAATCGGCTGTCCTTACGCTTGCGGGAGCTGCTTTAGGAGTTAGGCGTGTGCATGAATGATGGGGAGCAGAATCTGTTTCTAAAATTGTAGTGTAACTTAAAACTGGATGCAGTGCAGGATAGACTGTTTTGATCTAGTGTTCTGCGGAGGAAGTTGGTATGGTTAGAGCCTGTATGTACACGGATTTTCAGGAATATATCTTCTACAGATTCACCTCCCTGAATAGCTTTATGCATGAGCCTCCCTTTCTACAGTAAAATTTTCAGCACTTCAGCACAATTCACTTTGCTGAATTAGGCTAAATACAAATTAGGAACAAGTGGAGTTAGTTGGGAACAGCAATTGTCATTTCAATTCACACTTTCTTACTCAGAATTTACCGTACTATATAGACAAACCCTGGGAAATATATAGACAATACTTGAGAAGAGCACTTCATCTCCAGTTAATTACTGATGAGGACCGTAAATAGATTTACAAGTTACAAGATGCAAAATAGCTACTGGGGTTGTGTTGTCTGAGATCTTTGTAAGTGCAGCCCAAAGAATTTTGCCAATAATTTCTGCCTTAAGCCTGTAGCTTCTGTGAAGAAGCAAGTTGTTGACTGTGATAATATTTTGGGAAGCTCTAAAACTACAGCTGGCAGGCTGGGCACCGCTGGTGAGTTATATCATAGCTGTTCAGAAACTGTCCCCTTCAGAATCATTTAAAAATGGTAGTGATAAAAATAAAAAATAAAAAAAAAAATCTATTGAACCATTGGTTAGTTCTCCTGATTTTTTTAATTATTCTTGCTATTACAAGTTTACATTTTATTTGTATTCTGTCTAGCTGTAATTCCCAGATGTAAGATCTTGTTATGGCTCTGTCTGGCAGATTAAAAAGCTTTCTATCAGGAATCTTTTACTAATGCAAGTAGTTATGAACCATAATCATATTAATTGATTCCTGTTTTCAGAGGAAATGAGAGCTCGATTCCTATTTGTTCAGTGTAAGCAACCTGAAATAGAACTACAAGATTTAAATCTTTTAAATGTTCACATTAAAAAATTGGAGAGGAGTATCCTCACTGTTCCATTAAAATGCAGTTTCAAGTCAGGTTATTTTACCTTTTTTTTCCTCTTCTTTTTTTTCTTTTTTCCCTTCTCCTCTTTTCCTTCTTTTCTTTTTTCTTTCCCTCCGATAAAACAGACCAGAGCCAAAGCTTTGTTTTTTTTCTTGGAAGTCTTGACCTCTGCAAAAACTATCTAATTTAGCTACATTATTGTCAATGGTTTTTTTTGTTTTGTTTTGTTGAGCAGATCAACATTTGTTAAAGGAATACATTCACTACTAAAAATCACCAAAGGGAAAAATGGGAACACATGAGGAGAAAAACAAAGTGCTTTCCTCTGACATTATTTGTTTTGGTGACTTGCTTGTTTATGATTTCACAGAATACATGGGATTTCAATCACAGAGGCATGGGTTCTGCTCTTATGCTGTAGGCATTTGAAAGTTAGGCGAATCACTTGCTATGGATGCTTTTAATATGGAACATGTTCTTTAGTTAGTTAGTTTGTTTGTTTTAAGAAATTTCTGTCCTTTTAACAGTGATAGAGATGATCTCTTTGGTCCATTTTGGCTCTTCAGATACCATTCAAGGCTGGGCTGGTAGGCCAGTGGGAAGTGAAGCACATTATTTTCAATGTGGCATAGAGCTGGCAGCCTTAGCTCACATTGGCCACCAGTCTAGGTTCCTTTACCTACAGCATTAGCTTTTGTCATGTTTTTGAATTTCCACAAGTGTTTTCATCTTACTGTGTGCATATGAAGTGATTCATCAAGACTGCTTCAGCTGACTCTTGTATGAAGTTGGCTGCAGGAATGGAAGCTAGCTGGAAAAAGCTACCCAAAATTACTTTGAGAGTGTCTTCACAGTCATGTAGTCCTTGGTTTGCTACTTCCCCATGGAATTTATGCTCCTTTTTCTCCAGATTAACACTTCTTTGTCTGAAATACAGAATGAATAAGGTCTGTTCTCCTTTTGTCTGCTACAGGTCACGGATCATGCAACCACTGCTCTGTTGCACTACCAGCTGCCTCAGATGCCCGATGTGGTAGTCAGGTCTTTCATGGTGAGTGTATTTGAAAGTACATACTTCCAGACAGACTTCAGCATGCTGACAGCAAATGACAAGAGGCAGTTGTGAAGCATTTGTAATTTCACCTGTTTAAACAAGCTAGACAGTGGAGATTGACTGTAATTCTTTATATCTCATACCTGGACAAGGATGAAAAAGCTAATTCTTGATACCAAGGGATAATTGGTGTTTGAAGGTTGAGCTACGTACAGTTACTCTATCACAGGTCTCAATATTTGCTCGATGATTCCTATTTGCAAAGCTAGTCTGGGTCATCTCTAAAGACAGCGGGAAAAACACTCTCAACCAAACTCTTTGTTATGATCCAGCCCTTTCACACTGTTCATGCTGTGCAAGGAGTCAATTTCTGGATGTTGAAAGTCAGCTCCAGTGAAAGTTCCCCAGTAAGAGGAAACTCCCATTTAGTGTATTCCAGCCGAGCCAGCTTGCTTGTCAGTGTGCCCAGTATGGCAAGTGATGGGAGTTACTGATGTAAGTGGTGAGACTGAGAGGCAGGAATGTCATCAGGAAGAGCCAATTTTGCTGCATGCACCTTCAGCCCAAACCTAGTTCCTTAAGGAACTGCAAGGGACTTGCTCAGTGCTACAGCAGGTGGTTTTCAGAACTGAGGAAATGCTTACTGAGGTATTCCACTGTTTCCTTACTGAATAAAATGAATGAAATACTACTCTACCTTCATATGCAGATTTAAGTTTATCACCTTTAATTGTTTGTATTTAGATTTTTAATTTGTGAAATAAACTTGTATACAAGCAGTCCTGTTAGAGGGTGAGAACAAGGGTTTATGATTCAGAATTCCTTCTACCAGGATGAATTTTGGCAGTGGACGCTGTTGCTGTTTTCTCCATTTCAATCTCCCAAAGGAGGCTTTGGGGAGAGATTTTCTCTGCTCTTCAGACTTTTTAGTTCATCCATTACATTACCCCTTCACTTGGAGCAATGTAATTGAGACTTTTTAAAAACAAACATCTAATTTTGCCATTCACAATCTGTAGGTGTGTAAGATAGCATTGGTTCTTTTATGTCTTTCATTTCCAATGTGTAATTTCAGGTCAGACTCGCTTACCTGCTGTGCTTGTTTCTCTGTTTATTTAATAAAAAGGCCACGAAGATGAGAGATCTGCGAAAGGCTTTTCTCTTAGAGTGCATCTTAAAATGGGTTTTGAAAGGTGAAAACAACTCTTACTGGCCAAATCCATGTTTCGACATGTGTCTGAAAATTAATGTTTAATAGAATGGGTAGCACGTTTGTTTAAGCTGGGGGCCTGCCTTATTGATTTGATAAAATGCTACTAAAATTTTGACAAAACAAAACCAGATGTACAACCGAAGTGTCAATAAATTAGTCCTTTCACATGTCACTTGTGCAATCCATATGACAGGATGTAGTGAAGCCTTAATTATCTGATGACAATGAAAAACATTATTTTTTTTTTCTTTCAACAGATGTCTTAAGTGCGCAATTTAACTTCATTTACCTATTTTTGTGTTACGGTTCAGAAAATTCGATTTCTCTGTTGTGCAAGCAGAGTCCATCCAAGCTGAAGTAAATAACAGCAATTTACTTGTAGTGTTCTGTTGCCCTTGTCCCCATATTTACTGCTAAACCCATGGAAGATCTAGTTCTTTTGAAGGAGAGTTATTGACGGCCAAAGGTTCGGTTGCTATAGAGAAGGCTCTGATGAAGATGGAAGGATTTGTTTCAATAAACTCAGCTGACCTCTTCTTCTGAGAACAATTTTCTCTTATCGATGTAATTCAATAGGACTTTAAATGACAAGATTCATGTGCATCCTTCACAGTATAAATCTGCTGGTCTAGGTATTTTTTAGTTGTGTATCTCCTTGAGTTTAGAATTGAGTTATATAATGCTCATTGCTATGTATGACAATGGGAAAAACCACTTGAGAGGCAAGAGTTTTACCTAGAACACCTGTACTTGCTGTTTGTAGTTCAGCACTTGCCTTTATATATATATAAATATAAATATATATGTATATGTATATATATCACTGATTACATATATCAGTGTAACCAGATTTAAAATCGTTGAGTATTTTTATGACCAGTGAGTATTGATCTTAAAATTGCATTAGGGAGGAAGTTAGCTTGCTGTGAAAGTGCTTATATCTTCAGCTATTAAGAGTTCAGACTGTTGCAGTATGTTTGCAGTGGGGGTGTGATAGATGATCATAGGAAGAGACAGACCAACATTGAGCTGAAGAAAGTAACCATCAAGAACAATTAAATTCCAGTAAAAATACGAGGAGCAGTAGAATGTTTGCCCTTTGCAGAGCTTCTCTAGCTGCAAAAACCTCCTGCTCAGAGCGCGTGAATTGTTATTAGCAGATTTGCTTAAGTGACTAAAAAACCAAAATATTTATTAAGTGGGAATTCAGCTATATAGTGACCTTGTAATCTTCTGCATATTTCTGTTTATAAAATCACTGTGTACCTCACTGGGGCCTTGCCAAGATACATTCTCTGTCCTTGGGATCGCTGTTTGACAAGAATGATGACATAGGGGAATGTCCACGTCCAGTTTTCTTAACTTCTCTCCCTTTTCCTTTTAGACTTGGTTAAGAAGTTACATAAAGCTGTTCCAGGCTCCGTGCCAGCGTTGCGGGAAGTTTCTGCAGGATGGCCTGCCGCCCACGTGGAGGGATTTCCGAACACTTGAAGCTTTTCATGACACTTGCAGGCAATAGTAGCACAGCCCAGCAGCTGGCACGTGTGGAGAGAACAACGTCAGGCTGGAAAGACAGCTGGTGGTTTAATTGCTGGTTCCATTTCTGGCCCTTTCGTCCTGTACTAAGTAGTGAGGTTGCACTAATACATTTTACCGTTAAAAGTCCTCACTCTGCAAGGCACATGTGAGACTAATGTACTTTGGAGAAGATGGTAAGAAGCTGTGTGTGACTGCTCGGTGCTTCTCGGCTGAAATGGTAGATCTGGTGAGATCCGATAGTAATGATCTTTGTCCTAAACATTAATGAAAATATCTGTGTACAGTTTCTGTTTTGAAACAGAATTTGCAATGTTAAAGTCTTTTATAAGCTTGAAATAAATTTTGTATTGCAGAATTTGTGCTATTTATTTCATTATTTGATCAGCAAAATCCTTGGGTTTGGTGTGAATTTTTCAAAGCTGCTCTTTTCTTTAGAAAAACTGGAAACATTTAAACATACATGCTAATATGATAGGGTTTTGTTGTTGTTGCAAGGCTGCTTATCTGTGCTGGTCTTTTTCTGGAAGAGATTATGGTGTTGATTAAACATGGAATTTCAAAGGCATGTGGCAGCTTGGAAGATGCAATATACTTTCTGAGGCGGGGGGGAACAGATGTTTCCCTTTACTAAAACTGTAATGAAAAATGTTAACCAAATTTGCATGTATTAAGTGGTTAGAAAATGTGTGATGAGCAGTGACACTGTGTATAATTCATTTGTCCTGTTTTAGAACTGAAAGTAGGAAAATAATTCAGCCCTTCAGCACAGATATGTACAGCATGTTTCCTAAATGATTTAAAACTTGCATGCAACACGCCAGTGAAGAGTAACATCCCACCCAGCAGTTGTTCCACTTGGAATGGAAGTGTTCAGCCTCCTATGAACCCCAGCCATTTTTCCATCACCCAAAGAAGGGGAAGTCTCTGGTCCTGTCCTGGCTGAATGCTCACTGGCCTGGGGCTGTTGTCGATTC
Organism: Anseranas semipalmata; assembly: GCA_013399115.1. Taxonomy (NCBI): domain Eukaryota; kingdom Metazoa; phylum Chordata; class Aves; order Anseriformes; family Anseranatidae; genus Anseranas; species Anseranas semipalmata. The sequence continues at coordinate 1,759,703 of VXAA01005480.1, forward strand.
AGTGTCTTTTCTGGTATTTTCTTGAGAACTGTTTCATCTGTCATCTCTTGATAGCTAATTGGGCTGTGCCACCTGTCATTCCTGCTAGTGCACCTTTGTTTCCTTTACAAGCCATGAAGGCTTTAGTACTAAGCTTGCTTTGGGGAGCCAGTAAAGAGAGGTGAACCGTTGCCACTTGGTTCATTTTCAGAAAAGTTGACATTAGGGAATAGTGCTGCAGGCTGATTTTTGAGGTCCCTTCTGCTTGTGTGAAAAGCTGGTGCTGAAAGAACAGATGCCCCTATCAGAGGCTTTGGTGGTGGCAAGGTTTGATTTGATTTTCAGCAAGGAATGTTAAGTAAAGTTAACCACATCGTATAAAAGGACAGACAGGAAGGGGAGGCATCCTTTTCTTTGTAGCAGAGTGAAATCAAGTGTTCAGAGATCTTGAAGCGCTCATCTCATTTTATTTGAACCAACAGCATTCGTGAAACAATGCGCTTAATAGCTGTAGAAACTGTAAAATGAAGAAACTTGAGCATCACCCTGTACTTGTATGGTACCGGATTAGCTGTGTTTGCTGATAACATAAAAGACTGAGCTTCCAAAAATAACAGCTGCTTGTTGTGAGGACAGTGTGTGGTGTGGGAATTCAGCTTTCTAGGTATAGGACTCCAGCAAGACTGGCTCTTATTAAAGAGAGGGGTACTTGAAAGAAAATACGTGTTTATGACTTCCTGTGGAGGCACAACATTGTGTATGAACAATGACTGCATATTTGTTTGAGGATGTTGGTAAGTGACATTTGATTCTTTTTTTTCAACTCCTTTCCCCCCCAATCACAGAAGAGAGAAGTCGCCGTAGGAGGGAGATAATGGCTATTTCAAATCCAGCTGCAGCTGAATTGCCTAATGAAAACTTGTCGTGCTACTATTTGACCCAAGTAGCCTTCTTGGCACAAAGATCACCCAAGACAGAACAGTGTGTGCATCTTAGATGAGAGAGAGCCTGGTAAATAAGCAGCCTTGCGTCCCGTTACTATACTAATTAGAAGGCCTGGGTTTCTGACGGTGTAAGCATTTTTTTTGTTAATAAAAAGGTCATAATATGGTATCCAACCTGCATTAGGCACTGCTGTCTGCTCCATTTTGTTTATACTTAAATAATGGTGTAGAAAGCAAATCCCAAAGTTCACAGAAGTATTATATGTGGAATTGCACATTGGCACTTGGAGATAATTAGTTGCAGAAAACAGCATCAGCCAGTCCGTGTGTTAATTGAGCCTGAAATTTTAAACCTGTAATTGGCGAGCCTGATGGAGAGTCATAAAACTCACTGTAGGTATCCGAGTACAAAAATAATTGTCTTACAGCAATGCAACGCAAACCGGCTTGTGTTTCTTCCCCTAAGAAACTGCACCGGGAGTGGGGCTGCTCCCCTCTCACAGGCCCTGGGAGGAACAGCGGTGTCTGTCCCTGCAATCTTTGGAAGTGCAACAGGTTGGAATATTTCCATTTCAGGGAGTGGAGTTTAACTATCCAAGTTCTTTTAAGGCTTCTAAATTTCAGCAGTTTGGATGCAGCGTGTGCTTGTCTCTGCTTATTGTCCTGGAACTAGGGACGCTTGGTGGCGAGTGCCCGATTATCGCCGAGATGAGGGTTTCTGAGCCAAGCAGAAGCTTGCTTCAAGTTTTGAATGCAAGGAATAGAAACGGGGAGATAGGTTCTAACTAAAAAACCCTTCTCACATTAAATGCTTTGCTGTTCTTCCTCCAGCTCAGTAGCTGGGATACTGGACTGTAATATTTTCCACCCTTACTTAAAAGGGATGGGAGGCAAAAAGCAGTTTGGTTGAATGATGAGCAACCTTTTTTTTTTTTATCATTGGAGTTTGTTGCACCTTTTAAAACCACTCAGATCTTCAAAGCAAACAGCAAGGACCGTGATCCCTAAAGAGCAGTTGGCTCTCACTTCTGGACCGTGTTCTAGACCTGCGTTTCTGCTGATGCTGGTTTCTGCCAGGCGCCGTCATTGCACGGTCAGTAGCAGCCAAATTTAACAGGGAAAAGGAAACTAAGCCTACGTGCTGAAACAACACTGCTGCTTTTAGTGGCTCAGGTAATGGGTTGCATTCTATAGAACTGCGTTGTCCCGACGTTGCTGTTTACAGGGCAACGATAGATTAAAGTCGCCCACTGCCGCAGAAAAATGCTTCGCCTCACCGCGGGTAGTGTCGGCGTGGTGTCACCCTGCTCAGAGCGTGCTCTCCTATTGCACCCTGATGGGAAGAAATCCCTTTTTATTCTTCCATGTGTAAACCCTGCCTAGTGTTCTTGTGGAGCTTGCAAGTGCTAAAGGTTACAAAATCCATCTTTTTCTCTAAGAAAGCAACTTAATTAATGTGAAAGTTTCTCCCAGGAAGGGAACCCTCGGCAGATATGCGGTGCGTATTGCAGCCGGCTCCCGCTCCCCTCCCAGCACCCCTCCCCAAACCACTTTAATTTCTCTGCCAATATTGGACAAATGTAACAGGCTGACTTTTTAATTTTCTACTCCCAGGTCTCCCTTGTCCCCTCATGCATTTTTCATCACAGCTTGTGGCTCCCTCCCTGCCTGCCCTGTGAACAATATTGATCGACTGATTAAGCCATCAAGCCGTGGCAAACAACTTTAATTTTCGAACCAAAGCCTTTTAGTTCTCTTCCCTTTCTTGTATATTTGTTACCTTCTTAGGAAGTTTTTAATGTCTCCTTGGAAGCAAATACGTTTTTTAAATTAGTCCCTAGGTTAATTGGGAGCTGTGCACTACCAATAATAATCCACATTAAAACATTAACCCCAAAAATGTAAAAAGAGAAAATGGGAACTGCTAGGTACGTTCCCCTCATTCAAAGCCAGAATCATTCCTACCCAAGCTGTTGGGGAAGGACTTAAGGAATGTTTGTGGTGCTTGCCTCTTCTCTTCGGCCTCTCCCAGTAGCCCTGTGACAAATTCTGGGGAGAAGAGGAAGCCCAGCGCTGCAGGTGCTGGATCTCGCACAACTGCACTGCTTGCCCAGGCTCTGGGGATCGGCCCCTGCTTCTGCAGGTTCTGGGTCTGCAAATATTCTCAGCTAAAACCCACCTGGGGTTCATCAGGCTTTGTACATACCAGTGCCCGCAGGCTCTGAAACCGTAAGAGTTTCTGCAAGCATCGTACCCGCGACCTCAGTGCATGTGGCTTCAGTGAGGCTTGTCAGAGTTGTGCTGTGGGTTTGCAGAATGCTTTTCAAGGTAACAGTGCAGCTTAAATAGCAGGGTGTTTATCTCCAAGCCTTAGAGCTCTGCACTGGGTGATGATTCTGCAGTCGTGTCTTCGGTGCTGCTCTGTTAGGTAGCACAGACTTGAGGGCACTGATGGAGATTTTAGCATTTGTTGAGGATTCTCATTCTGAGCACCGGCTCGACTGCCAGTCCTGATGTGGCCACATTTGTGAATTACAAAGATGAGCAAAACCTCGCAAAGGAACCGGGCTGTGCTGCTGAGGCTCTGCTCCTGGGCAGTGCCCGGACGAGGCATCTTTGTAGCTCAGTAACTGCCCTGTGACCGTGCTTTCTAGCAGGGTGCGGAGGGGAACAAAGGGCTCCTTGCCCCGCCCCGGGTCAGCAGAGCTGGGCTCCACATGTCCCCCGTCAGCAACAGGCCATGCCGTGAGATTTGGGAGCTCTGTTACCGCTGCTGAGCGCAAACCTTGCGCGTCTCCATTGCTGGCTGCACCTCTGCCTGTGTGACCTTATTACAGATGCGTGCGATGGATTTAGTTCAAACGCATGCAACAGGGTGACAGATCAGCCTCAAAGCCGCCTCCTAATGCAGGTTTCATCAGTGAGTTTAGCACCTTAATCCGTTTCCTGGGCTCCCTCCCTGAGCTTAGCACAGGACCTGGTTCCTCGGTCAGGGTTGAACCTACCAGGCTGTGTGGAAGCCTCAAATTCCCCTGGTTTATCGCTAATGCACTACTGCGAGGCAGGGCTTTTGTTCTTTAAGCTCACCTGGTGTCCTTCAGAGGAGATTTTCTGCAAGTGAATGGGGAAAGTGACTGCTCTGGCCGCACTTCTCGCACCAGAAGCGCGTGGCCGTGCCCGTGGGCCAGAGCAGCCGGGGGGCAGCTGGAGGGGGCTTTTGGTGAGCGGCGGCCCCCAGACAGAGCCTGGAGCCGGGGGGGGCTGCCTCGCCTCTCTCGTTTTGAGGAACTCTGAATCTGGTTTGAATATCAGACCGTTCCTGTGAAGATGTGTATGTGTCCTGAACTTGTTTGAATTTTTGAGGTTGTCTTTTTTTTTTTTCTTCCCTTTTAAAATCAAGTGATCAAAACAAACGGCAGCTCCAGTTTGCTTCTTGTTAGCACAAGGAGAGCAGTGAACTGCTGGGAGGTCAGTGGTGTCTTCCTTTGCAGCAGCCAGGGTTTTTTTTTTGTTTTATAATTTGGCTTTTTATCATCTGTAAAGCTCAACAGTGGCACTAATATCTGGTGATCAGTTTTGTATAGTAAAAATGAAAGGAGAGAAAAAACTGAAATATGACATGGGAGTGTAAATGGGCTTTTGTTATGCGTTGAATTGTAAGAACCCAGGGACAGCTGAGCATTTCTCATTTTATTTACTTTTTATGTTAATAAGGAGACTAATTTAAAATGAGAGTCCTTGTAGTTGGTACTAGAGGGTTTTGTGCTGATCAAAAAGTTGCTCCGAAAACCAGAGGGCTGGGATCAAAGATGAGGATGTTTTGTCATTCGGATTCTGTGACTTGTCGTTTGGGGTTTTCGGTGTGCCTGCTCGCACCATGCTTGGGTCTGTCTTTGGTCAACATCTCAGACGAGTTCCTGCAAATGAGCTTAGGAATATTTCCAGAAAACAACAAAAAAGTAAAAATATTATTGGCAAGATAGTTTCAAATTCATGAGAACAAATATTTGCATCGAGAACGTGATTGTAAGAGTTACACTCATGAAACAGTAACGCAGGCTGGGATTTGTGTGTTCAATTACAATTAACCTATGGCACCCGCGTTTCAGCTATTGAGTTCTCACAACAAGCTGCTCATTTGGAATCTGCAGGTGACGAATTATTATCAGGAAACTTCAGTGTAGCCTTGGTGTAAAAATAAAATCGATAGCAGGGAGAAGAAGCCCGTGCTTGTACGGTGCTGCCATGCCCTTGCCTCTCGCCATCTGCACTTCCTTGTGTGCGTTTTGGTTTTATTAAGGTATTTTTAGCCCTTTTTCTTTCCTTATGCCTGTCTACTGTTTACAATCCCTCTTTAAAATGCTGAGAAGAAAGCGGGAGGCCTCTCTTTTTAAAGGAGCTGACGTCCCATCAGCCAGGCTCAAGGATGACAATGGAGCTGCAGCCTCCCCTTAGCTCAGGACAATCTGCGCAGCAGCGACGGGAAGGGGTGACCTGGGGACACCGTTCCTTTTCTGCTCGATAAAGGCACCGGGCAGTCTCTCCTCTTGTAGCTGAAGAGGCTGAGCCCGCCAGGACCTGAAGGCAAGGGAAATGTCAGAGGAGGAAGGCAAACCCCGCTGCCTCTGCCCCGGGGCGGGACTCGCGGGCGTCCCCCTGGAGGAGCCCAGGCTGCAGGAAGGGCTCTGCCCGCACCCAGGGGTCTGCAGCCCGGTGAGCCCCCAGGTGCTGGGGCTGAGCGAGAATCGCTGAAGTTTTGTTCTCTTCTTCTGAGTTTCTGTCCAAGTTAGCTCGCTCTTTTATAAACCCCGTCCTTGTGACGAATTCCTCCTGAGCCGAGAGGCGGCTGCTCCTACAAAATGCTCTCGCGCTGCCAAAACGCTTGCTCCTAAATTTCCCAGATCTGTTCTTCTGACTCAGATGTGCAGCCAGGTAAAGGCAGGGAGAGAAAACTTGACAGCACGTCACTTACAGGTCCGTGCTGCTCGCGCATGGGCTGAGTTCACCTCAGAGTTCTGGATGGCAATTCCCCATTCGTAGCTATGGAGGGAGAGGGCTGGTGCTGACGTGCGATGCACTCGTGCTCTCACCTCCCGCTCCATTCAATTGCCACCACTGCACGTGGTTTTGAGGCACCAGCCATGGAAAATTACAGTAAAATTAGATTCTTATATCAAATATTTTTCTCCGACTGAAAAATACAGAAGTTAAACCAAGAGTATTTAACAAAACATGCCAAGAAGTAAAGCTGCTAAGCTCTTAATATTTTTTTGTTTTTACTGTTCACCTCACATAATTACAGACACCAATGAAATTGAAACATTTAAAATTACCGTGATATTATATTTTTACATTCTTAAAGGAGCAGTCGGTGATCACTAGGAAAAGTTTGTGTTCAAAATCCACTGATACTTGTGTCAACTGTATTGGGAAATTGGAGGTGTGCTCCCTGGCTCCCTGATGTTATTCGGGCTGATACCAGTAGGGTTTGCAAGTGTCCAGGGGCTGTTGCCTTCTGCAAAGAAGAAACTTCCATGCTCATTCCAGGAGCTATAAAACCGTGCCTCTGACTGTATTTAGCTCTAATCCTTGGGTATGGTCCTGTGGCGTAACCACGTTTGACATCTCTGTTTCTGAACCAATTTGCTTGCTGCTGTTAATACTTCCCTTCTTGGCTGCTTCACTGTTAATGGACTGTTACAAAATTCAGCAAAAAGATTAATATTTATTTTTAATCTAAGCACATTTGTAAAGGGTTTTCTTGGGGTTGAGGGGAAAGGACGTGATTCACCACTATTTAGAAAGCAAACGTGTGCCTTTTCCTCACAGGATCCGAGCTAGGAAAGAGCTGAGTTCTCTCTTTTTTGGTACAACCCAACTTACACCCCCAGGAAGAGAAATTGATCCACCCTTACCCAAGGTTTCAGAAGCACTGAAAATATTTATCGTTAAGTAGTGGCGATGTAAACAAAAAGTAACACTTTCAGCCATTGAGATTAAAAGTGTATTTATTTCCTTTTTTCCAAGTTCGGTGCCTTAAGAGCTCTGCGTAAGTGCAGTGTGAAGTTCTGCTTGATGGAGACACAGCAAGGAAAAGATAAAGCTTTTACAGAGCATTCAGAAGGCAAAGTGATAAAAAATAAATAAAAGAAAACTCAGACACGCTGATTTGTAGGCTGCATTTTAAGTTGGTGCTGCCAACCAAAGCTTTCTCCTGAAAGACTTAGCAAAGAGGAACATCTTCGTGGTCTGTTTTATTGCCACTTCCATTCTGTTGGTTTACCGGCTTTAAGTAAAAGCTGTTCATCCTTAGATTCCTATTCAAAAGAAAAAACTTCACACACTGGGGTGCCTGGTATTTTGGCCTCTTCCTCCGCTATTTTGAGGAAGCTACAAAACTTAGGCTTTATTTCCTAATCTTTCCTATTGCTCTTGAAGGCCACCAGTGCTGCAGTCTCCTGGCTCGCAGCGCGCCGATGCCAGCTCGGAGGTGGGGTTTGGCACACGTGCTCCACTCCGTCCTCCAAGCTTGTGCTTAGGACTCAGCAGCTCTCCCCTGCGCTGGGTGTCTGTAGGACGAGAAGGATTTCCTGACTCGGGGCCCTACCCTGCAGAGAGCAGAGGACAGGGGCGGCGTATTTCATAACAACAGGCAGTGCTGGGTTTTAGTGGCCATGGAAAACTGATTTTCTTTAAAATGTAAATTTTGAGAATGGTTATATTTTATCACTCATCCCTGAGGTATCACAGGTTTTACAAACCCTTTTTAATCTTGGATTGATCGATGTCAATGGGAGTTTTCCATTGGCTTCAATAGACCTTGGACAGGTCCCAGGGTGCAGCAATGCAGAGGTCTCTGGGAGGGAGTGCAGCAGCTGTTAAACCTCGCGATGCTCTTGGACAAGAGGAGGTGCTTCATCAGGCTGAATAAAATAGAGGGAGGCATCTGTGAACCCCTGGAACAGTAAGAGGTCGGAGACAGCTCTGGGCAAAGAGCCTGCATCCCACTGTCGGGTTTAATAACACCTCCAAGGATGTCATCTGTGTCCTCTGCCTAAGGGCGGGACGTGCTGGGGGACCGAGGCTCTGTGTGTGCGCCCGGGACCTTCGGTACGGCACAGGCACACCGGGAAGGCGGCGTGCTCCAAGGGGTGGGTGCTGGGTGGTGCTTGATGCTCGTCCCGTAGCTGCACCGTGCAGGAAGAGCAGATGAAGCCTGGTGTTGCTGGGGGAGGAAAAAGAGAGAAGCGGGTTCGGGCCTCAAGAAAAGGGGTTGGGGTTTGCTCCATGGCAGGACCCAACAGCCCTGGCGCGGCCCCACACGCAGCACAGGCTGGAGCAGCGCTGGGCTGTCCGGGGCTGGCTCTCTCTCTTGGTTCTGACCACTGTTGGTGGTGTGCTTCTCCCACCAGGATTTAATTATATCCTCTTAGATTTCTCCATGTCATTTCGCTAACTAGCTGTGCAAACAAAAATGCTGTTGTGTGTGTTGCACGTATTTGTATGTGCTCGGGGACCATCTTAAAGAAATATCCTAATATGCAGTGTAATATAGACATAAATCACATCGCTTTTTTGTAATGTGCTTGATCAATCTATGCTACAGATCCCCCTGCTCCCCCCATTTGTAATGATCTGTCTGTCTTCAGTGCGAGATTAATAGTAGCTGGTTGAAGAGCATTAAGATGACATTATCTCAAAAAGGAGCAAACACTATCTGAATTAAGGATCGTAATGGGATTGACGTTCCCAGTTTCTGCAGGAGAAGGGGACTGCTTGTGGCAAAGCTCCTGCCGTCAGCTGGTGCTCGGGCAGGCGCTGAACGTGGGCTGCAGCGAGGTGTGGGCGCTTGTGCCCCTGCTCGGGGGGCGGCGTCAGGGGCCGCTCGTGGCACAGCCTGGTGACATGCTGACAATTGTCAAGTGTGTCACCCAAGGGTTTGTGGACAGGGAGATTTCACACACGCCGGACTAACAGGCACCTTCGTGCACACAGCCCTGCGTGAAGAGCTGATAGATTTTCTTTTAAAGATCTAAAAGCCAAGGGGTGAGACCCCAAGAGACGCTTGAAAGCCACCATCCTTCCTTCACATGCTTTCAGGAAGAGCAACGCCAGCAAAAGCCAAGCTCGCTGCAACCTTCCCTCTCCTCCCCAGCTTCCCTCCTTCTTGCCGAGCTCTACTTTTGGGGACCTTTGCACAAAGGTAGCTGGGCGACACGTGGCTGTCCTCTACTTGTCCTGCTTTGAACTATTCGGTTGCAGCGTTTTCTCCCAGGCTTGGTGCTAAAAATACTTTGAAGGTAAGCCCTGGAGTGGCTCTCTTCACCGGCGCGTTCTCCTCCTGCCCAGGCAATTTCCCCCGCAGAAGAGCTGGCTCTTTTATCCCAGAGGAAACTTGGTATTGATCTTGCCACTTTGCAAAGGGAGGGGAAACACGGCCCCTTTCATCTTCCCCTTTCACAGAGTGATCCCGTTGTCAGTTTTGCGTTTGATGACGGGAGGATTTTAATCCGGAAGGATTGGAAATCTTTACCTGATCAAAGCACCCTCCTGCGCAGCGAGGGTTTCAGACAGGAGCTGCGGCTGGAACGAGCAGGGGCAAAACCAGGGAAGTAGAAGGGTGCCCGCCCGCCGCAGGTCCTGCCCTGCTGGGGAAGCGTCTCCGGCGTTTCTAGGGTGGAATCGTGAGGTGAGCTCGGTCGGGCATCGCGTGGGACCGCTGCAGCAATCTCCTCGAATGAAATCCAAACTATGGTGTGTTGGTTTTAATTCCCCCCTCCCTTCCCCTTCTTCATTAACTCAGTCGTTTTTGAGTGTGAACACCCAAGCTGTAAATCTGAGGCAATTTAGCGGGTTAGGTGAACTGTGAAAAGCAGATTTGCACAATTTGCAGATTGCTTGTTGAGGTGAGAGCTAATGCTGCTGACTCACCGGCTGATCCGACGCTGCTGGCAATCCCTCCCAAGCCTCCATCCATTTCCACCCAGCCCTTCACCCCTCTCAGCTTTTGGCAGCATCCAAAGTTTATTCCAAGAACAGAAGTTTTCTGGATCCAGCAAAGCCGCCTGTTTTCCCCGAACAAATACATCATTGCCTCTTCCAGACCCTGGCCCCGGATCTCTTTGTAAGTGGTCTCAGCTTAGACTAGACATTAGTATTCAGGCCGGCCGGCCGCTGCCGGCAGGCGCGGGAGGAACACCAGTGCTTGATCTTTATTCATAATCCGAAGGAGCGTTTGCTCTTCAGCTCCTGGCTGCTGCAGTGCTGGTGGAGCCGGCTCTGGCTGAGCCACAGCGGCCCTTCCAGTCGCTTCGAGGCCCTGCTGGTTTTTAGCATTTGGGGTCATTTCTCAGCCTCTCACAGCCCCCCAGTAACCCGCCTGCGCTCCTTTCCCAGGGCAAACCTCGGCAGCACCAGCTGCTGTGTGGCAGCAGGCACGGCCCTGTCCTCTTTTCTGTCCCCATCATGGCCACCTCGTGCTGCTCATCGCCTCCTCCGCACGCTGCCGTGGAGCTGCCTCCAGGTGGGACTTCGTGGTGGTTCCCGGGGGCCGTTCACAAATCCATTTCCCCTGTGGCAGGGGAGCGGGATTCCAGCCCTGGGGCTCCAGGGCCTCTCAGCTGGCAGAAAACCACTCATTCCTCCAGGCTGCCACCTCCCGAGGGCCTTTGGGCTGGGCTTGGTGCAAAAATGGGCATTTTTTAAAAAAAAATTCTCACTTCTCATTGCAGTTTGCTCCAGAGGACCACAAGCTCTGCACTTTTAGCAGCATCTCCCCGGGGGGAGCGAGCACCGCAGTGCCAGGGCTGGGGCTCGCTGGCAGAAGGGGGGCGAGGGACACGGTGCTCCCCCAGGGCTGGTTTCCAGCCGAGACCCCCCGGCTGATGGCGCAGCGCTGTCCCCAGCATCCACAAAACAGCTGCCACAAGAGAAACGCCCTGGGAGCTCCGGCCTGGCGCTGCCCAGGGAGAGGCGGTGATAGATTAATCCGAACAAAGATTAATCAATAATTTATTCTGGTGTTTTCACTCACCTGGGGCTCAGACAGACTTTGATATGATTTGATGGGGTCGGACCCACCTTGCTTTAATTAAACGTGATGCCGAAAATTAAAAGGAAAACCTATTGGCTACTGGAAATGAAATCAATCTGTGATCAGTAACGAGAGACTGATTAAAGAGGTGATACCCAGGAATGAAAGGACATATTCAGCAGACGCTTTCTGAAGGCCAGATTAGCGGGACATATTGAATGTAAATACACCTATCGGCGTTTTGTCACGGCGTGGCCTTTAGCGAACAAGCTGTTTGTGTGCGGTGATGAATGGCTTTGCACCAGGCGCGGGGCTGCGGGGACTCAGCACCACGCTGCACGCTCTGCTGGGGAATCGCGTGGGCAGGGGGCGGCCGGGGCCGGCCGCAGAGCAGAGCCCGGTGCCTCGGCACCCGCTGCACCGCTGCGAGGGGGGAGAGGGGGCATTGCCTTCCTTTATCGGCTGCAATTGCTCTTTTTTAACTTCCCAGTCGCTTTGCAGAGGGCGGTGGCTGCGGGGATGCAGAGCTGCAGCGGCTGCAGTCGGAGAGGGGCCGCAGCCAGGGACCGGCGTGCCCCACGTGCTAGTGCCATGGTGGTTGAAACAGTCTGGATCTGGGGGCAAAAAGGGGGAGAAACCTCCCTGGGAACAAGGTGACTTGCCTTAAAATAAGCTTTTGGCATCAATTATTAACACGCAGGATCTCGGAAGGAGCTCAGGAGCGGGAGCGCGTCCATCAGCCGCCGGCAGAGCAGGGCTGGGGCCAGCGCGCGAGGGGCGGCGGGCGGGGGGCTGAGCGCCGCTGCCTCGCTCGGGCTTTGATTCCTCGCTGACAGCGCGCTGAAGGATTGATCTGAGCGGGATACATAATTCATGAGCCTTTTTTTTTTTTTTTTTTTTCCTTGAGCAGCTGTGAATTTTGAAACACGAGCTCTGCACAGCAGACGCTGTTGGGACTAAAAGAACAGTTTGAGGAGAAAGCTGTATATTTTTGTTGTTGTTGTTGTCTGTTGCCATTTATAATCTCTAATCTCCTTTCTCTTTGTCACCTTCCCTGTTTTTTCCCCTGGGCCCGTTCGGTTCATCTGGCCCCCGCACGTGGCTGTGCCACAGCATCTCAGCCCCCGGTACCCGCGTGGTGCCGGGCACGGCATCTCGGTACGGGGTGCAAAAACCCCTCTGCCTGAAGGGAGGCATCACCCAAGGGACACAGCGTGGCTCCTCCACTGGGAAATAAGGGTCAGGGCAGCTGTCTGCATGGTGACGTGGGGGGGAGAGGTGCTGGGTTGGGGGCATTTGCAAAAAGAGCATGGGGAGGCTCCATGGGGGCTGAGAGCCTTTGCTGGGTGCATTTGGGCGCAGGGCAGGGGCGCGCTGTGAGAAAAGCCGGGTGCAGACCCCACGGGGATGTGCACCTTCCCCTGGCAGGGACAGGGATGGGAACCATGGGGTGCCTGGCCTGGGCTGCAGAAACTGCCCCAGTATGAGTACCGCTGTGATGATGTATGGTGCTCTAAGTGGCGTGTGTTTTCCAGGTTCTCTCGCAGCATTTGTTAGCTGGGACCCGTGGCTTCACCAGCTCCTTAAAAATCAAGCGTGCAAAGCTGCAAACGCCATCGCGAGAAGAGCTCCCGGCCCCACGCGGCTGCTGAGCGCCCTGCGAAGCCGAACGCCCACGCAGCAACTCCAGGAGATCCCGGGGAGCCTGCAGCCTGCCGGGAAGGGAAAGCGCGGTTCAAAAGACATGGTAAGGGAAAACTAATGACAAAAATAGCCTGCCGTAAGTCAGCCTGCAGTCGCAGGTCTGGTTTGCGGATGGGTTCATCGCGGCGACAAGGAGGCGGTGCAGGGGCAGTGGGGGCTCTGTGCTGGTGCTTTCTGTGCGGGCATCCAGTGCAGCCCCCCGCTTGGCACCAGGAGGGGGCCATGGCCGGGTCCCCACCCTCTGGAAATGGCTCTGCCAGCAGCTGGGGCTCCTGCACCCCTGCTTCGTGTCTTCTTCCCCAGGCTGAGACTGGCTCTGTCGCTCCAAAAAGCTCTCGTGGGCCAGAACAGCAAAAGCAGTGCCAGATGCCAAGTGGAGTATTTCCACGTAACAGGGGATGAAGGTGTGCTGGGATTTTTTGCATCACTTTACCTGACTTGTACAGTTTCTTATTTGCCCATCCCATTTGTAATTGGGCTGACGTCTTCTGCACGTTCCACACGGACCAGGGGCTTTGGGACTCTTCCCATTGCATCCTGCAGGTCCCCTGCTCCCCGGGGCTGGTGGGTGCCAGCTGGGGGAGCGGGGAGAGGACGCCCACACCAATGGCACGGCGGAGCTGCTGATGTGCTTTGGGCAGCTTTTTGTCAGTGACAAACGGCAGCTCAGGCTGATGGAGAGCAGTCGTGAACTTGTGCTGGGTTCGACAAGGAGCTGATACAGGAGGGGTTGGGTTTTGCACCAAAATGTTTCTTCACGATACTGTAAAAACAGAGTATTGACTCTGTTTTGAAGTTATGATAAAATAACTAAATTTGGCCAACACTAATTTCTTAAATTAAACAGCACGAGACATTAGGTTTGGCAGCAAGTGAAACATTTTTAGCATTTTTCCATTTGCTTATTTCAACAAGGGAAGGAAGGAGGAAGCTTGGGGGGAATTCTTGTTTTGGTTTGGTTTTCAGAAGGCCAAGGCAGGTTTTACAATGTTGCCCTTTCTTTTGCTAGGTGGGTCAATCAATCTGAATAATCACCCGTTCACTGAGCTCCAGAGGGGAATTCCTTGCACAAGAAACCTTTCATAGGGATCTGGCAGTGTCTGTCCATGTCCCACTGCCATGTGGGAGCGATGCCTGGGTCCGGCGAGGCTCCTTCCAGGAGGTAAGGATGAGCCTGGGGTTTGGGGGTGGTAGGGGCCAGCAAAGCAATTCTGGCCTTTTAGTTCTTGGCTTGTTACGTGGAGGAGGAGGGAGGTATTTGAACAACAAAATTCATCAGCACCTTGCCACGTGCACGAGCACATTTCTGTCTCCAGCATCGCAGGTGAAGCCCTCTGGGCTGCCCTCCTGCTCCAGCCCCCCAGCGACGCAGGAGCTGCCCGCGTTGAGCAGGGAGACGGTTCGGCCCCTAATTAAAAGGCAGCGATCAGTGCCGGCATCCAGACGCCAGCTCGGTTTAGCTGGGCTTTGTTTCTCCCTTTGGTGGCTTAATGATGTTCATGACAAGGTTTCCTTCGGGCGGGAGGCGGACCTGCGGCAGCGGAAGCTTGCCTTCGAGAGCTCGCCGCGCTCAGTCGCAGCCGCCTGCCGCGGCGGAGGCACAGCTGCGCGGGGAGAGCGAGATAAACACTTGAAACGAGAACTGAAGGAGGCTTCAAACATCTCCACTGCCTGCAAAATAGATTTCTGTTTCCAGCTCCCTCTCTGAAAGCCACAGAGATCACACGGAGATGCTCAGAACAGGTGGAAATCTGTGGCGAGGCATTATTTATTCATAAAATAACGTGTAATCATTCCTGTAAAGTGTGGGGGTTGGCGGGGTCACTGCGATTCAGATGAATCCCTCTTACCTGTTCCAATTTCCCCGCAGCCAGGTAGCGGGGCTGGAGGGAGGGCAGCGGCAGTGCTGGAGTGACTCAGCCAAGCTCGGCGAGGCTCTGCTCCAAAAAAAGCTGCCTGGGACACGGTGCCTGGTGGTCAGGTCAACAGCAAAGATGTTGCTGTGGAGCCATGCTGGGGCTACGCCGTGGGGCCGGGGTCCACATGGCATCGTCCCATGCTGGTGGGCTGCAAGGGCCGGGGGCAGCGCAGTCGTGGGAGCCCTGGGTCCTCCGGGACGGGGTGCGAGCCCCCCTCGGGAAGAGCATCCCTCGCTGCTGCGCGGGTGCTTTGTGCCCCCTCCTCCAGGGCTGCGTGAGCAGGACACCGCGGAGGTGCCCCCTCGGGGCTCCCCGGCCAGCACCAGGGAGTGAGCGGGGCTGCGAGGCAGGACGGGAGGTCATCCATGGGGAGCGGGGACAGACGGCGTCTGTGCCACATCTCCTGGGGTACCCGGAGGAGCCGAGAGGTGCTGCGGGGGTTCCCAGGGGAAGCTGCGATTCCTGCGCCCCGGCTCCTGCTGGTCCCTCTGCAAAACTGGTGGCACGAAAGCCAGTGGGAAGCGAGACATCTTGCAAAGGGGGGAAACCTGCCTCATTAATCGATGGGAGATCAAATGCTCCTCACAGAAGCATTGCGCTGCAATGACAGTTATGGGATTCCCGGGTACTTAACACATCGCTGCTAATTAATTTGCTGTGTTAGAGTAAATAACTGGGCTAGCATAGGGCTAAGCGCTGACTGCCGCCAAGGAGGCCCCGCACCAACTTGCCCAATGCAGAAAACGAACCGTAACGAGAGCGGACAGGCAGCATCGGCGTGGAGGAAACACCAGCAAAGGGGTGAGGAATCCCCTCTTTTTTTTTTTTGCTAACTCTGTGCCAGTGGTTTGGGAAACCAGAATTTATTTGCCCTCAGCACCTTTTGCTTTGAAAACCCATCATAAACGTGAACGACGCCCACAGCGCGCTGTGAAGGGGGCATCCCCATATGCCCCCCAGCACAGGGCTCCCAGTGTGGTCACCCGAGATGGGTGCAGGTCTCGGTGCCACCTCCTGGGGCCACCTGTCCTGCACAAGGTCCCCCCGCTGCACACCGGCTCCCGGAGGGTCCCGGCTCCTTGTAGCTCTCGCCACGCATCCGACTTTTGGTACAAAAAACCAGGAGAGAAGCGATGCTGGGTGCTCAAAGGCCACCGGAGAGCAGATCTTCCCCACAGCCCCGCTCCAGCATGCAGCGCCGGGACCTCCCCAGGGCTCCGGTCCCGCCTGGGCGCCTCCGGCTCGCTGCTGGCTCCTGAACGGCCCCGAGCGCTTTACGTGGCCTTGGAAAAACGCCCGGTCTGCTCTTGCTCAACGCCACGATTTCATTAGCTTGCAGTCAAATATTAGGGCTTGTGCTGCACGTTTGATTGCATTTCTAATGCTGCTGCCGCCCCTGGGGGCTGGGAGCTGGGAATCGCTTCTCCACCCGAAAGCAGAGGAGACGGAGGAGCTCCTGCGCACACTGCTCAGAGAAGGGCACGGAATTCCCCAAAGGGACGGGGATGCCGCCAGGAGCACAGCTCTGGGCAAACGTCACCCGTGGTGCTGGGCAGCAGCTGCCCCATGGTGCTGGATGCAGCTGCTCCTTCCAGGGGCTTGTGCTTGGCTCTGATCAAGCTTACATCCTTTCCGTGATCCCCTGGGCGCTGGTAGCAGAGCTTTGCCACGCTGCAGCTTGTGCCTTCAGGACAAACCCAGGTTTTCCTGCAGAGCCAGGCACTGGGCTCTCCAGCCCTGGGGTGTGACTGGTTTGGGACCAGCAGGGACCAGGTTGCCACTGCACACTGCCTGCATGCCCCCAGGTAAATCATTCACGAGGTTGGGCACGGGATGCTTCAGGCTGGAAGGGGCCCAGAGGAGCCCTTGATCCTCTCCCTCTCCTTTTGTGTGCAAAAGTCATGGGGGGGGGAAAAAAAAAAAACAAAAAAACCAACAAACCAAACCCAACTAGTGCATCAGCGTTAGTTGGACGGAGGCCCAAAGCACAGTCTGGCGAGGCCTCGCACGGAGCAGATGGAAATCCTATATGGGGCTCCTGACTCACTGCACTAAAAACAACCTGTTAGTCAATGGTAAAGGGGGCGGCAGCTCCCAAAGAAACCCTTCCCGCGGGCCCTTGTCCCCTCGGGGGATGCTGTGCCTGGGGACCGCTCCCGGTGCGTGCCGGAGGTGCAGCGGGTTGAGGAGGAGATGCCATCGATCGGGGCTTTCACCTCCCCTCTCCTGGTGACTGATTTCCCATCCCTCCCCGACGCCCTGTGCTTTTCAATCTATCCAGGTCATGGCCTGCTCGAGCGGGGCCAGCCAAGGGTTTGGCACTAACAATACGCTAATGAGGCTGGGGCAATCAATCCCCCCTTAATCAGGTGATCAATCCCCACTGTAGGTGTTTCTGGTTTCAGGCTGTGCGGGAGCAGCATCCGATTTTGACGTGGAGGGGGTCTTTGAGCCTGCTTGTCATGGCAGGGCTGGGCTCAGCGGGGACTCACATTAGGGCTTATAATAAAAAAAAATAAAATAAATTTTAAAAGTTTTTTGGGGATTGGGGCATCCTTTTGAATCCAAGTGCTGCTCTCTGGCCTGGTAATGAGTCAAAGCTCATTGGCAGCAGGGGCTCGGGGCACACGGTCCAGGTGGAGGGGATGGGGATGCTGCACCCCCAGACCCCATCAGTGTCCCCAGCCCCTCTGCTCCCCCTGCTCGGCTTCGTGCCATCAACGGGGTCTTGCGGGGCTGGCACCGTGTGCATGCCCGTGGGCACCTGCGCATCCACCCCGGACCATTCCTGCTTCTCTCCCCAGCACCTCCCTGGCAGGAGATGTCCCAGGTCCTCTGCCATGGGTCACATCATCACCAGGGACACTGGGACCTGGCTCGTCCTGCACCGGCAGAGCCGTGGGCACCTTCAGCAGCGCCTTTCGGGAGCTTTCACACCACGGCCGGCTGCGCTGCTGTGACGGCAGCGATGGGGAGAGGCTCCACGGGACGGCTCCGCATGCAGACATGGAGGCGGGCAGCGAAGCTCTCCGACGGTACGAATTCCCCGCGTTAGTCATGCAGCTCCGGGATGTTTACATGCCTCTCTGATTTAGTTGAGGCAATTGCTTTTAAGGGCTGATTATTTATAGATCTATAGTACACAGTGCCAGCAGGAATAAATTTCCCCATCTAAATAAGTTATTTTCCCAGCACGACGCACTCCCCTTGAAATAGATGCACCCACCCCCTCGTCGCCCAGCCCGGCGCGGCGGCGGGCGCCCATCAGCACAGCGCAGCACGGCACAGGGTGGCACGGCACGGCACGGCACGGCATGGCACGGCACGGCACAGCATGGTGCCTGCTCCTGCCACTCCTCCAGCCAGGGCTTCCTGCACTGCTCCCACTGGGCCAGGCTGGAGGTGCCTGCCACAGAACAGTGCCTTTGGGGGGATTTTCTTCTCCTGTAGTAGCTGTAAGCAGATGCACAAGAAAGGGTGGGAAAAGGGCAGGGTGTTTGATCCCCTCTGATATTTTGCATCTGAGCCCTATGATAGGCTTTTAGTGTTGACTATTTTTGGCTCAGGGAATTTCCTGAGCCTGCTGTGGTTTGCCCACCTCTCTTTCAGCTTCTCACCCACTCTCCTCTTGCACCTACGTGAGGTTTTTTTCCCCCTGCATCACCCTTGGGTGAGGGTTTCAGCAGCTCAACTCCCCCCTGCATGGCGAATACCCTTGTGCAGCCTCCAGTCCTTGCACCAGAAAAGCCTCTCTTCCTCGCAAAACGCAGGAACCCCCCCCCATGTGCTGCACGTGGGCAAGGCAGGGCGCTGGGGGGAGCACCAGGCTGCAGGGGTCCGGGCTGCATGGACGAGGTGACGGAGGGGATGCTTGCTTGAATATTGTGGCTGGTAAACAAGCTGGAAGCGGTGCTCAGCCCCGTTAGGAAGCCATCAGCATCTCCCGTGGTGGGGCTGTGCCCCACTGGCGGCCACGAGGAGGTGCCGGAGGCGGCGAAGGGCTGGATGTGTGCGGGGACGAGGCGTCGGACACGTTTTCTGGCAGGTCAGTTATTTCTAAGCGTCTTTCCGATCTACCTGTCAGCCCCAATATCATTGCTAATTACAGCGTACATCCAGGTTCAGCTAATGCGATGTGAGTGCCCCGCTGTCCTGTCGTTAGCGGCGGAGGCCGGGGCTGATGTGATTACGTGTCTGGGTGCCCTCGCCCCCCGGCCCTGCTGACCAAGGAACCGGCAGGGGCAGCCTCCAGTTCCACCAGTCTGATGCCACCTGTGGAAGGGCACCGATTCCTGGTGCAAAGCCCGCACGGAGGAGACCCAGAGGAAATTTGGTCCAGCAGGAAGGCTGATGGCAGGTCCGTGCCTCGCGTTGCGATGCTATGGCACTTTTGTTCCCATAATCGCGGCTCTCGTGCTGGATTTATGGCTGTGAAGTCCCCAGTCCTGGTGGGTGCCACCCAAGGAGAAGCTGCAGGGCTTTGTGGCATCGCCCTGCCATGGATGGGACCATCCCATCACAGCCATGGTCTATGGGAGCGGGTGCACCCCAGCATTTGGGGATATTTGGGCACAGGTACCGGCCCCTGCTCATGTCCATCCCATCCTGCTCCCCCAGGCACCGCTTTCCCACCAGCGCGCTCCCTTTGTCGGTGAGAACTGTCTCTTCTTAACACTTATTAAGCCCTAATTTTCATCTTATTCATTACTATTGAGTCATTAAGCTCGCAAGGAATTAAATGAGGTGAAATGAAAAGAATTGAAAGAAGACTGGAGGGTTTGGGGTGGTTGGCTTTTTTTTAAAAAAGAGACCAGAAAATAATCTCCCTGGATTAAGCAGGTGACTGCAGAAGGGCACGTAAGACTTAACGAAGAGGTTTCTCATTAAGCAGCGGCACCGCAGGACCCCAGGGGGTGCCTGCCCGCAGAGTGACCACAAGGCCGGCCGGCCCTGACGCTCCCCAATGGCAAGCACACGTCGTGTGAGCATCCCAGCTCCGAGAGCGAGAGCGCGGTGCCCAGCGGGCATCGGTGAGGCCTCCAGACACAGCCTCTGCCAGCAGCAGGGCTCCTGGTGTCCCGAGCTCTTGGAGAGAGAGAGAAAAATTCGTGTGTGTATATGGGTGTGGGTGTGTTTAGGGAGATTAATTAATATAGTAGTGTATAAATAGTATATATTAGTATAGCATATAATATAAATAGATCATTTTAAATTATATTTCTATTAATACATTGATATATATATATTTATAGATAGCTATATGTAGAGCCATTGCTTTCACAAAGCAGCCATCAGCCTGCAAAGTCACTGACCGGCCATTGCCGGCCGTTTTCTCCGAGGCCAGCTTTCTGTCAGCCGCACACAGCGTGCCTACGGGGCGCACGAGATGCTCTGAGCTCCGATGTGACGAGTGTCTGCGTGTCCCTGTCCCCTCCGTGCCTTTGCTCTCCCTCCACTGCCTGCCCTGGGTGCCCCGAGGTGCTCGCAGCCCACGCGGCCGCACGCCCACCTGAGCATCTGCCCCCCGGGACCTCATTTTTCCCCCTTTCCCTGACCATCCTGGGGTGTCGCTGCCACCAGGCAGAGCGGGGCGATCAGCTGCCACCCGGGCACCTCAGCCCGGTGCACGGCTTTTGTGTTTTTATCGTTGTTTCCTCAGATGGAATTAAAATAACGGCTCCACGGAGCCGTGTCAAACCTGCCGAAGGAATCCCAACTCTCTGGTGACTTCATTAGCGCCAGCGCCTCCAGCCAGCCAAGTCACGGGGCTTTATTAGCGCACCGTGGGTTTTCTTCTCTCGCCCTCTCGCATGCACAAACCTCATTAGTGGGAGCGCGGCACGCTTCGGGTCCTGTTCAGTCGCCATCCCGTGTTTCATCGCCCTGCCTGACTCGCTGCCCCGTCACCTCCAGTGTCACCGGCAGAGTGCTCAGAGTCCTTCTGCAGCTGCGAGGATTTGGGACCCAACATCCCCCCGGCACTGCAGAGGGGTCTCGGGGACCCCACTGACACTGCTAGCCGCAAGGCGACAGGACGATGTATGCATTGCACCTCTCCCACTGGCCTGAACTGGTGTTACTGGGTTAAAGCCACCTCTGTGCACAGGGAGGAGACGTCTCCATGAAGCCCCCCCCAGCCCGGTGCGCCCAGGGTCCTTTCCTGGCTCACACCTGCCTTGCGGGCTTGGGTTTGTTTCCACCCCACCACTTACAGCCCTGCTTCACATTCAACACTTCCCTGCTTAAACGGTGACCCCGCCGGTCTCCCATTCATTTTGATGCATTCAGGATCGTAAGAGGCTGTTATTTTATGATGGATTAACGATGCTGTATTTGCTTTTAGCCTGTTTTACGGTGCCCCAAGTGCCTCAGCTATAACTCTTCTGTTTATTTGTTTTATTATCCTAACAGGCTGCTCATGGAGATTACTGCGAGAACACCCACTCCCCCCACCACGTGCCCCTCTGGAGAGGCTGGGGCAGGGCTCCCGCCCCAGGCAAGGCACAGGTTGCGGTGGCTGGGGTCCGGCCGGCTGCCCCACGCCGTGCAGGATGCCGCAGGATGGGCGGCTGGGGAGCAGGGGAGTGCAGGAAGCTGTGGCTGCTTTTGTTTGGCATCCTCAACGCATCCACCCGCCTGTGTGCCAGGAGCCAAGGGCTTTGGAGAGGAGGTTTGGAGCCGTCACCGCTGCAGGAGGTCACATCTGTCCCCTTCGTCCACACAGCCAGGGCTCTCCATCCTCCCCTGGGCACGCGTGCCACTGGACACCCCTGTGCTGCCCGGACAAGGTGCCAGTGAGGTTTGGCTGGAAGGGAAGCACAGGTTCAGGGCTCTCCCCACCTTCAGGGTGACCTTGGAGGCAGCCCTGGACTCGCTCCTGTCCCGCCTCCCCTCCGCGGGCTGCTCCTCTCCATCCTCACGTGGTCCCTAGGGGCTGGTATATTTGTGGTGAAGAATCTGAGCGCTAATAACTCCCATTAGCACCTTTGGCTGATGGACGTCAGCGCCAAGGGCCAGATTCAATTTCGGCTGAAAGCCCGACTGCTTATTTCCAGCTGCAAAGATCAACCAGGAGCTTCGGGGATTAGAGCAGTGGGCGGAGGGGGAAACGAGAAATGAAAGAGGAAGATAAACATAAAAGTCATACAAAACAAATAGCTGGCAGTAACTCCATTAAATCGGGCATTTTTAAAAGGAAATATTAAAATATTAACTATGTAATTAAGTATTTATTAATTAAAAAGGAAGCCAGCCGCATTAAGCTGAGCACAGCCCTAATCATGGGCAAATTCTTGTTTAGCTCAGCTGCCCGTTCAGCAGACCTGGGACCTGGACCTGGCTCCCCGAGACCTTGGCTTGGGTCTCCAGACTCAGGCAGTGGGAAGCAGATTCCCACGGAATGGAGAAGGAGGAAAACCCCCTTAACGCCCCCGTTCTTCCTGCCCTTTGGAAGCCAGAGCTGCCTGGGCTGGCCACCCCACTGGGGCTGTCCCCGCTCAGCAAGAGGGGACAGGGCTGTTGGCTCCAGCTTCTGCCTCACAGGCAGGCTCTGCTGTGGATGATTCCTACCTCTCTGACATCTCTTGAAGGTCTTTTCCAACCTGGATGATTCAATCTTTCTCTATTGCATCAGGGGAGGTTTAGATTGGATGTTTGGAAGAATTTCTTCATGGAGAGGGTGGTCAAGCGTTGGAACGGGCTGCCCGGGGCAGTTGGTGGAGCCCCTATCCCTGGAGGTATTTAAGAGCAGATGTGGCACTAAGGGACACAGTTCAGTGATGGGACCTGGTGCTCTGGAAGGTCTTTTCCAACCTAGATGATTCTATGAGCCAAGTGTGCTGGGCCCAGTGCCCTGCTCGCTTTGCCATCCTGACCCTCAGGAGGTGAATCACTACATCACGGGCTGGGACTTCTTGGCAAATGGTCCAAGGGAGAGCTCAGCACCCCAGCCGGCTGCCTCCCAGGTGGGACACACCTTATGGACAGCGGGAGCCCGTCCCAGTGCCGTTCCTGGCTGATATTTGGCAGAACCCCCTTCTCCCTGTGCCACATCTCAAAGCCGGGCTGCCGAGCCCCGTGCCCAGGTGTCCCGCAGCCGCCCTGTCCCCACGCGAGGACCTGGTGCCACCAGCCCCGGAGCTGTCACTCGTGCAGCGATGCCGGGGTCACATTGAGCCCTCCCGGCCCCGCAGCGGGCAGCGCGAGCTGTCTGCTGCCTCTGACAACTCATCCGTCACGGAGCAGGGCCAGCGGCTGCGAGATGCCGCGGAAGGGAGAGAATTAAAAGAGGGAGAGAGAAAGAGCAATCAATACATTATTTAACAGTGGGAATGCAAATGACAAAAAATTAATGAGGCCTCCTCCCCCCCCACC
>VXAA01005480.1:1792046-1841770 GCA_013399115.1 Anseranas semipalmata
GATGCTCTGCCCCGCTGCCGCCTCAGCCTTCGCTCTGCTGCGCTGCCGGGCTGCCCGGCGCCCCGCTCTCACGCTGTTTTTGTCAGGCTTTTTGTTTTCTGTATTTTGTTATTTTTTTTATTTTATTTTACGTATTTTCCCTTTTTATTTTTTTTCCTTTTTTTCTTTTTTTTTTTCCTTTTTTTCTTTTTTTTTTTCCTTTTTTTCTTTTTTTTTTTCCTTTTTTTCTTTTTTTTTTTCCTTTTTTTCCTTTTTTTCCTTTTTTTTTTTTTTTATCGCACCCCTACCGTCCTTTCAATGTAGCAAAGCATCAGCAAAGCCGGGGCGCTGCAACGCTTTGGGGCCTACACGCAATGATTAATTGCAACTTCTCCAACTTTCCTCTTCTGGTGTTTGTGCAAGATCAGAAAAGATGAGTCCGTGGGCAGATGTCAGAGGGAACTTGCTCATTTTTTCCTCTCTCTTGCGAGGCTCTCCCCTCAGCCTGGGGTGCTTGCCTACAGCCAGAGCCGGGGGAGGCTGCTGAGATCTCTTCTGCTCTAACAAGAAACGCTCAAGCACGGATCGTATAGTCTCTCTGTGCTTCTGGAGTCGTGTCTGGTTCTCAGTTGTCACTTTAGATGGTTGAATGCCCCTGTTTTTCTGTGTAGCGGGAGTAGTATGTTTAAAGATTCAATTAGCGTTTTGCAAATCAAACACTGAAGTTATTTAGTTTAATTACGTTGCATTTAATTAGCAGAGAAAAATCAATGCTGTTTTGTAATTTTTATTGTAAGGAACAGCTAGGCACTTTCCTACTGGGGACCGCGCGGTAGCAGCGTGAGTCAGGATGTGTGAAGTACAGCATTCAGGCTTCCCAGGACAGCAGCCACTGATTTAGGAAGATTCCTATTTCAAAGGAGTAGAGCTGGTAGCAGCCTTCTCTGGTTTTGATCATTTGATCCTGGTTTGTTCTGGCTTCTGTGCTGCACTGTACAAGAATATGTTCTCTTGTGCTATGGTTCTGGAGCAGCCTCAAGGGATGAGCAGACTGGCTGCCTGGCAGCCAGCTTTAAGTGCAGCACACAGGCATGTTTCCAGCTCTCAGCACTAAGTTACTGTCTAACAAGTGTGCATCGCATCATGGGACAAATGTTATTCCAGAAATATCATAGGTTAATCTGATGCACCATCCCTTACATAGTATCACAATGTAATGCTTTGCTTTGGGATTCTGGCTGTCTCTTCTCAATGCTTACTGGTATATCGCTGCCACTTTTTCCTCCTGGAAGCAGGTAACTGCATAAGGAAGGGGTTAGCGGCATTTATAGACCTGGGGCCAGCTCTAAAACAATTGCCACCTGTTAACGTTAGAGGTGAATTTGGCTTGGGGTTTTAGTAAATGCTGATAGCACTATAGACAGTAATTACAGATGTATAAATAAGTGATCACATTTTGTTTATTCGCGTGCAGTAAATAACCCTGTGAGAATAGTAAATATAACTCCACACCAGCGAAGCAGCGTGAAGAGTTCAAACATGGGAAGATGACTCTGTAGACACACACAAATGCAGTGCTGTTCCATAAACAATAGAACAGAAAAGCCAAAAATACCATACAAAAATCATACGCTGCGCAACCTAGAGACCCGACCTTGCAACACACTGAACTCCCATTGAAGAATTCAAGACATCATGCAGGATCCGTCCGCAGGTCAGTGCTGTAAATGTACAGTTTTGAAGATGCAATGGGTGAAGTCTTGATGCGGAGGCATTCTTTCTAGTGGGTGTGTATCATGATGATGATTTGCTGAATAAGAGAAACTGTAAATTTTGGAAACTGTCCTCTTTCAACTGCTTGTATTTTCATTTCTTTAAGAAGGGTATTATTAAAAAGAAAAAAAAATCCAGTCCAAATATAAACTAGAGGAGAAGAGATGGGGAAGGGGAGGGAAGGAGGGCTGGAAGCCAGCTGTTTCTGTACAGGACACTCTCGATCACTGTTTCTGAGTGTTTGAACTTGTGACTGACACAAACAGTTCGGATAATAGCGTCACTGAATAAACAGAGCCTGTAATACTGCAGTAATTCTGGGATAATATTTGTTGAAATGTATACAGTAGCAGAACAAAGGATTCAGAGTCATGAAACAAATGCTGTGAGGTCTAAGGTCTGCCTATTTGTGTACATTTGTATTTGTTTTTTTCTTGTGGGAACGGAAATGCATGCAAGACCCATTATGTAGTAAATAAAATAGACCGTTGCCTGATAATGAGTTATCGTGAATAGCTTCAGGATTGTTTTGAGCTTTGGTTTGACTCTGCATATTCCTATGGAAGGAGAAAATGTTCATCTAGTCAGGCTGTGGGATTAAAAAAAAACGTTCTAAGGGTGAGATCCCTAGAGATCTTATATGCATCTACTTCCTGGGTCTTTAAATGAAACACATTGTCGACACTTAATAAAAAACAAAAATAAATGATAGTAGATAATAGCTACCATCCTGGCCACCAAGGAAGAGAGGATGAGGCTCCCTCTGGAGCCTCTCGGTACTGCTATTTAATCAACAGAAGGGCTACTGTAGAGTGATTCATAGCACTGCTTTGGAGTGGAGGGGAGCCATCTGGCAATGTAGGGTGAGACGGTATGTTTCGGTTTTACTAGTTCTAGAGTCCCTGTTTCTTTAGGCTCCAGCCAGGAGACCTCCATGTACTTTTTGAAAACAGGTTCCCCTTTGACTTGAGGAGAAAGAACAGCATCCAGCCTTGGTTTTTCTTTACTCCAGAACTGATACGTTTGTACTTTTTGTCTTCACTTCCAGAAGATACTTGTTCTCACTCTGCTTAGTTATATAGTTTTGGTCTAAAATCCAAAGCAGAGATGCCAAGAAAGTGTAGAAGGCTGCAGATTCTGCTTGGTTTTCCTGTTACCATGGCAATACGTGAATTCCTGTATTTATTTACCTGATGGATTACACGCTCCAGGGAGCTGAACTATTCTGCATCATTCAGGGAGAATAAGGGAGCAGTAAGACACCATCAGGTCTGAAAATACAGGCTTTTCAGGGAAGAAGGTCCATTCAATAATGCCCTTTATTAAAACCAAGCAACATATGGGTGCCGTACTTTGAAGGTTTATTCTGCTTGAACTTTTCACTCTTAATCTTGTAATTTCTTGCAGGGTTTTCGTATCCCTTGTAAGCTTACCTTTTCAGTAGCTATCTGCTAAAGGTTGTTTGAGACCACTGTTTTAAGCATTTAGCTGCCTGGAGTGCAGTCAGTTATCTCTATTCAGCTCAGGATTCAACTGGAGGTATTTATTCCCGGCAGACTGAAAATGCTGTTGTCTTCACCTTTTTCTGGTAAGCATTTGCCTGATAAGCAAATTCGTCTCTGAAGTCTCCTCCTTTAGTATTGGTGATACAAACACTCAGTGGTAATCCTAGGAGAACTCTGTTCTTAAGGAAAATGGCAACACAGGAGAAACAGAACAATTCTGGGGGCCAGATCATTCCTGTGTTTAGAGGAACTTTACTGTTTGTCCGGAGTCCTCCATGCTGATTTACATCATTCTGAATTGTGCATCTGTCCATGGTTTTGTATCGAGGTGAAGTTTGCTGGGTTCTTATTTCCGGAAAGGGTATATTTTGAACTGAAGTCATCTCTTGGATCGTTCTGTTAGCCTGCAAATGATCCTGCTTTTTTTTAATTATTATTATTTTTTAACACCTATGCATTTTTCTGCAGTTTCTCTTCTTCCAAGTTAAGTGTAGGTGAGTTAGTAGGCACAGCTCTCTCTTGGTTCAGTTGTGCCCATACCACTACACCATATTCTTGAGTGTAAGTGAAGGCTTTCAAGTTAGTTTGAAGTTTTGCAGTTGACCAGCGTAAGTGGGTTTTCTACTGAGGGTTTTTAAACCAAGTAATAATTCTCTGTGAAATGTTTTGTCCTGGAACCCGAAAATTAAACTCTTCTAAAGACTCACTTTACAGCCCTAAACGCAATTCAGTTCCAGTTCTTCCTTCCTCACACTTATCTGCTGCATTTCCTACTACAGACCCTCAGATAGTGGCATCACGTGCATTTTACTGTAACTTGTTTCAAAAGCATCAACAATTCTGTCTAGTTTTGTGTAGAGGCAAAATACAAGATGATTGCTATTTAGTGCTTCCAAGAAAATGGCACAGAGAGTGTAATTTTACATTTTTGTATAAGTCGTCATAGGCTTGACAGGTGTTGTGTTGCACAGCTTCAACGCTGGCGTGTTGAGAAACGCAGCCTGCAGGAGGACTGGTGCAAGATTGAGATGGTCGCAGCAGTTCTAAGAAGGAAGTCCACACCGAGTGTGGAAAAAAGACAGCTGAAGTCTCCTGGAATGTGAAGCAGCTGGGTTGTGCCTTAGTCAATGAAAAAGCAGAAACTGGAAACAATTGCTAAATTTATTTTCAGTGCAAGCAATCGTTTTCCTTGAACCTCAATGACTAAATATATCTGTTTGTGTGATTTTATGTGGTGGTAACTCTTACTGGCTCTTGCTAACCTCCTGGCAAGCAGAGAGATGAGTGGAAGGTTGCTTTGGTCAGAACATAGCACAAATGTCCCTCATCTAGGTCCATCGTTTCACTTGCAGAGAGTATTTCCGATTTGTCAGAGACCTGTAATCTATCAGCATGGCTTCAGCTGTTGCACTGTATTGCGTGACTGGAAGAAACCTGGTATTCCTTCCTAGGGAAGGGAATCGATTTGTAACTGCTTTTTTAGGTTTCCTTAGGGTTTTGTTCGTCTTTTTGGAAGGTATGAACTGCAGTTGGTACCTTGGCTGATACTCTTAATAACTCTGTCAGTGCACCTGTGCCATATTATAAGGACTGTGATGCAAAGGCATGAGTCTTATTTAAGCATAGGTTAACCCCTTA
Source organism: Anseranas semipalmata (assembly GCA_013399115.1). NCBI lineage: Eukaryota > Metazoa > Chordata > Aves > Anseriformes > Anseranatidae > Anseranas > Anseranas semipalmata. The sequence continues at coordinate 1,796,942 of VXAA01005480.1, forward strand.
TTTATTCCAAAGTTGAAGGTCTGTGGGTAGAATTGGCAAAATGTACTTTGCTGTTGACTTACAAGTCCTTTGAAAGGAGAATGCTCGGTTCTGAAGCTTGATTGCATCTTAACTGCAAGTGGGCAAGTGGAGGAATGTGAAGTGTTAACTTTCTGGACTTATTTTTTAAAGAAAACGGAGAGATGTTATACCTCTCCCTGGCAGATGCGCTTGATGGCTAAGGAGATTTAATTCAAGTACTCAGTCTTTTGCCTATTACAAGAGATGTGTAGGTAGTTCTCACCTGGGCTACTGAGAGATGACAGCTGGAATTGTTTGTTATCATAGCATCTACTCTGGAAGATCCTTGTATGCCAGCAAAGGTGTGATGGCAGAGAGCCTCACAGGTCTTTATACCAGATAAAACTCCAGAAACTATGTAGTATACTAAAAACAACAAATTCCTTATCAGAGCTACAGGTAAAGTAATTTAATAGCCTTCTTCTTCTCTGCTGCTCCTCACCACACCCAGCATTTTGCACAGTTTGGATGCATGTAGATGATAGAAGGGGTTCCTTTTCCAGTGCAAATTGTCCCAATGCTTTTCTGCTGAAACTAGAGCTCTGGAGTTCTGGGGTGTTTTGCTGGTTTGCAAAGTTAAAAGCTATTGACCTCTGTGCACTGTTGCTTAGCAGAGAAATAAATCCTTCCAGTCTGGATTCTTGCAGTGGAGACTTTACATTATCTGGAGAAAAACCTGTGTATGGAGAGAGCTTCTCAAACTTGTGACAGAAAAGGCTTTTCTCTCTGAAAACAATTCAAAAATTATGTTGCTATAAATGCCTGAATATTTGGGAGATTCTACTTTGGTGTAAAATCTGTCTTCTTTTCTTTATTAACATCAGCAAATTAGAGGATTCAGCCATTGTCATGATAGCAGCATGGAAGAAGTAATAAATTCACCTGGCTGTTACAAAAATATTAGCTTTGTTGTTTGTTGCCTTTGTCTAAATAATTGAAGCTTGGATTTCATGTTGTACAGTTGAGAAATATTGGAGAACATAGTAGGTTGAGGGGATGGTAATAGAGAACAGTGTGTCATTCTCAGTGCTTTAGTAGAGATTAGAGAAAAAGGGAGAGCTGGCTGGAGGAAAACTAGGTTTATTCACCTTTGCAAGTTTTAATTTGCAGCCCTAGAACTCTAAGGTGTAGTAAAAGGAGACTAGAGAAGAAAAAAAAGACATTACAAGTGGAGCTGCTGATGGAATGGTAGGAAAGACCCCCAAAAAAGAAGTGAGAGGAAGCCCAACCCACGACTGTTGGAAGAGGAGGGCATGGTGGGCTAAGTAGAGCAGATAGGAGAAGTCAGAGGGATGACAAAAAGGGAGAGCTGGCAAGGAGGAGGCAACTGGTGGCTTTCATGGCAACTTGTTCCAAGGCAAAGAGACAGAAGATGAATTTCAGCCATCCGGAAAAGCTGCAGGAATATCCTGCAGGTTGGGACGTGCTGCCAAAGGAATGTTCTGCAGTTCTGCTATTCACGTTACTGCGGCATGACAAATTTACAGCTGCATTACCTGACCCGTAGCATCCATTCTTAAAAATACATTTCTGGTCTCTCCTTGTGGTGTGTGGCGTTGATGCTCATAGAGGAAACAATTTCATCTATGCGAGAAAGAGATGATGTCCCCACATATGTGGGGATGCTTATGTGAAGCATCCCAAGAAAGATGATAGATGAGGTTATTGGTCCACTTTTATTTGTGTTGCATATTTGAATTAAAGCTCTTCAGCTTTGTAACAGTCTCTTGACGTTAAATCTATTTGCTGTTATGTTGGACATTATAGCTCAACTTCTCAGTAGTTTGTGAGACAGTGTTCTCATGCTGAGAGCAAGGAAGAAGTGGATATACACGGAAACATAAGAAGGGGAGAGATGGTCTGTATCAGAATGTTCACTTAGTGTTTTGGGAGATACGATATTGACTGTATTTGGAGGAATTGGTTTTCCTACATTTGCTTTCTATTTTATCATTATTTGGAAAGTAACCTAAAGATCTGAGAATTGTCAAGAGCTGTCTGGAAATTCTAAGCTTTGGCTGGTGTTCTGGTTTCACGATTCCTTCATTTATTTGGTTCCCCTCTCATACCGCAGAGAGGGTTGATTGAGCATGGGTGGCACGTGAAGAAGAGATTTCTTAACGATGGGGCCGGGGCTCTTTGGGTCAAGAAAGTGTGTATTTTCCATTATCATACTTTATCTTGATGAGGGTCTCTGCTGCTTTGTGTAGAGCTTTTCTGGTGTCATGAAAATACTGTGTGTTTTGTGATTCAAGTTAATGTCTTGGTGTTGCTGTCAGTATCTCTAAATATTCTTTATTCATTTTTCTGCTGAGGGAGAAAGGTGGAAGCTTGCTTGTACTCTCATGGCTTTATGTGGGGATACTCTTTGTTGCATACCTAACATATGCACTTATTCTAAATAAGAACTTTAATTTCATCCCTTTTATGTACAAAGATCTTGGATAATTCTGTTTTGAAAGAGGACAGATACGATTTTCCTTCTTAGGCTTCTGTAAAGAACGGTAAAAATCAGTAAAGGTTTAAATTCAAGGAGTAGTTGCCCATAGCTAGTAAATATCAGAGTAAAAAGGTTCTGCAACTTGGTTGGTTGATTAACCCTTGGCAGAATTTTACAAATAGAGCAAATATGTAGTTCTAGATCTGTTGAATTGTAGTTTGCAGGCAGGCTGTAATAATTGGTGGCAAATGAGTGTGTTTGCAGTGTACAGCATGCATTGTTTTATCCCCTACCTTTTGATTTTTTTTGCTGTGCTTCTCAGTCTACCAGTTTGTCCTGTCCTTACTGCCGAAGAGGTGGTAAAATAGCCGCAGGAATTAATTCCATATTTAGAAAGTTTCCTTTACGAACCAAACATCATGTAATAAAGGGCACCCAGGGAAATCAATATTTTAGTTCCAGTTATATAGTACACTAACCAATTCTGGATAGCTGCGTTCAGTGAATCCTTCTGATGGTGGGCTTCAGATAGCAGGACAATACTGTTTAAAACAGTTTTCACTGGGTGATATATTGTCTTTTTATTTTGTGTTCTAATTTTATTAACATAAGTTTGTCAATTTGAGTATGGGGAAATAAAGTGCAGATGGTTCCCATCCACTTTTTCCTTAACTTTCCAATGCAACTTTGGATTTCCTTGTTAGGAGTGATGAGTGCTGCAACTTTCATAAATAAATTAAACATCCTTTTTTGAATATGTTTTTATCATTTAAATGACTTTTTTTCATGTATGGATTCTGTTTTTCTAATTAGAAGATGCTTTAAACTAAATTATGTACATCCAAGAATAGTAAGTTTGAGGAACTAGGAAGGTCTACCAACAGGTTTGGTTAGAGCTCAACTACGAATTTACAGGGACTTATAGAAAATATAGAGCATTGGAGCAGGAGGTGGCTTGTCCATATAAATATCCTGGGAAAGAGCACACGGAATTACATGTTAAGTCTGATGCCAGATTTTTGATGGAGCATGCCTGGAGTGGTGCATGGGTTGAGTTTACTCTTACTGCTTGGGATTGCTTCTCCAAGGCTGCTGTAGGGGAGAAGTTTGGTGCACCCAAAAAGCATTGTGCGTCTGAAAGTCGCATGACGCTGAAGCCTTTCTTCAAGCTGTATGAGCAGTACCTAAGGGAACATAACTGACAGAAACTGAGGTGGGGAGTTTCTCTGTTTTCGGCTGAATTTTTCTGTTTGCTCTGTGAATAGCTGTTTGCTCTTCATCACTGAAACCAGTGGCACTTCTGTCTCCTGCTCTGTCAGTTTGGTCTGTTGTAGTGTACAGGAGAGGCTCTTTGAAACGTTGTAGAACCACCCTGTTAAAATGTCTTTAATGAATTTAAGAAATGATATTTAAACTACATTGTTTACAATGAGGTGGCTCTCTTGAATATGGCCAATTTTGTGATATTCAGTTGGACAGTGTCCTTTTAAAGAACTGCTGAGTCTTGACTCATAACTTGGTGATTTTGCTCAAAGGTGAGCTTGCTTCTTATGCATGTACCTTTCCTAATTGGTAGCCTCTTTTCCTATGGAAATGTGATTGCTCATCCATCATGAGTAGAAAGAAGTGCCCACAGATCGTGCCTTTATTATGGCAAAAGGGAAATGCAGCCCCTATATTCTGTTTGGCCATCCAGCATCGATTGGTACACGTGTAATTTCAGAATTGCTAAAGTGATGCTTGTTCAGAGGAGTGCCAAGGGAGATGCGAGGAAGCTGGGTTTCTTGTCTTGGAAGAACAATAGCTAGTTTCACTAGGTTTGCTGCTCATACTAAAAAAAAAAAAAAAGTGTTTTTCTGAGGCCTAGATGGTGCAGCTTGCTGTTTGATGATTTAACTAAGTTTTTGATTTTGTGCTCACTCTGGTGCATAGGCATGATAGATCTGACTGTTTTCAAAAAACGAGGAAATTGTGCAGTGAGTTACTCTGGTTTAACCTCTGCTGGGTTAATTGATGCAGCCTTCATGTATAAGCAAGGTCTGAGAATGAAAGGGTATAGGTTCTTTACTGCATAGAAACTTCTTCTTATTTCCTGACTTCTTGTACCAGCATGCTGTGTTAGTTAAAAAGCTGATTGCGTCATTTAAGCTTTTGCTTCTAAATTTATGAGAGTAAGATAAATTCATAAAAAAGAGATTTATGGTGATTCAAGAATGTTCTTGCTCAGAATTACTCAGTTTTGCGAAGCTGGCTTAAAGTTGTACCTCTGCTGAAGTGCATACAATTTTGCTTATATGAATTCTAAAATATTATTAAAAAATGTATTTTTTTAATAATTCATTTTGTATATATTTTTTGTTCCAATAACTTCTAGTCCCTCAAGGATTCCAGCAATTGTCAAAATGATTTAATGTTGGTGACATTGTTTTGGACATGCCCACCTTTTGCCACAGGCTATAGGAAAAGCCCGCGGTGACTGTGACTCGCTCAGACCATAATGCTGAACATCCCCAGGTAATTCTGGGGGAGACGAATCCCATCCTCGGGCAGATTTCTGTCCTGTTGGGAAGTTGTTCTAGTTGTTCTGCATCCTGCTTGGTGCTGCAGTTACATGAGGCTAGACGCTTTGCCTTAGCAAACCGCGCGCTGCGTGTTTGGCGAGGCGTTTCCTCGCTGCTGCCCACATTCGGGCACGCCTGCTGCTTGCCGTGCTGCACAAATGCCGGTGCTGCCTGGCTCTCCGGGAGGACACTGCGGTTAAGAGATGCCCCCAAAGGATCCTGTCCCGTGCAGGCTGCTGCTGAGAGAACTAAAGAAAGAGCCCCATGTACCACCAAGGGGATGCCTGCAAAGCTCAGTCTTAATTCTGCTGCTGGTAGCAGATCTGTGAGCTAGCAACATTTTTATCTAATTTGCTGCTGCTTCCTGAAGGTGAAACAGGCTCTAGACCCTTAAAGTTGAATTTCTTTGGTTTCCCTTGTGCTGCTCAGCCTAGGGAGATGTGGAGTATTGCATTCCTTCAGCCGGAGATGATTTGGCATCAGGCTGAAAGGTGAAAACACTCATAGAAAATGTTTTCCTTTGCTGCTAGGAAAAAGACTACTTGAATTGTGGACTGGTTGGCCTGGAATGGGGAATGCCAAGGAAAAGCAAAATCCCTTGGAACAAAGGAAATGTGTGTCTTCTGGGGACGGATCGGAGGAGGCCATCAGGGACAGTGGGTTGCTGTTCAAAGCTGAAGTATCGCAGTGAACATGGCAGGGCAAATGAGCCCTTAAAAGCTGTGCAGAGAGAGACTGTGGGTCTCGTGGCTGTCTGTGCATTTCCATATAGACTTTAAACAAAGATGGTTTTGCTCCTGTCTGTCTCAGGTGAAAGCATTTATACAAATTCTTTAAATATGCATTGGCAGCTCTTACTCGTAGGTTTTCTCCTGAATTACAGCCTTGTTCAGTAGACCTCAAATCTTAGGTGTACATTTCACTGTAATACGTCTAGGGCTCCTTGGAGACATCAGGTATACCGCAAGTGATATACATGAAATTTTCTCCAGGCTTTTGTTTGGCTGGCAGCCTGGGAAGCGCCAAGGCGTAAGGGATCCAAACCATCTCTCGGACCAGACGTTGGCACAACGTGCGTCATTGCCCGGGGCTGTCTGCGTCGTTGCGGCTTTTCACCGTGTGCAGCCACGTAAGGAAAAAATACGTACCTGGCAGCTGCCCAGGGTTGTCTGTGTCCAGAGTTACCACCTGAATGGGTGTTTCACGCTTCGTGTTCTGGCTGAAGCTAACGTGATACGGGAGGAGAAGCTAAGGAGGCATCTGGGGGATCGTTGCTGGCGGCTGGGCAGGTTGGTTTGTCTGTAAATCCTGAGTGGCCCTGGGGCGAGGTGTGTGATTGTGTTAATAACAACCAGAGCCGTGCCTGAAGGGTGGTGATCGCTTATGTCATTGTTTTGATGCTTCTCACGTTCTGCGAGTACTCACGGCTGGTGTCAGTAATAACATGGGAGTTGCAGCTATGGGTCACTCAGTCTCTTAGAGCTCCACCGGCAGTAGCCAAAAAATTCCCACATCAAGTGAAAGCATAACTGATTCCGAAATCGTTCTCAGTGTGCGTGTTGTGTTAACATGGCTGTTGATTGAGGTCCTGATCTGAGTCTGGTATCCAAAGTTGATGACTTATGCAAAATAGCATTCGCTGCGAGGTTACCAGTGCTGTGGCTTGCCCTGTGGGGAGAGCTAACAGGCTGTGGGTTTTTTATTATTATTTTCATTTGTTTTTATCATTTAATTCTTCTCAGATGAGGTACTTCACATCTAAAAGCTTTGGCAACCCAGTATAATGTTTCAAGTATTATCATAGTGGGGAAACAAAATCATTCTAGAAATATTAGTGCTCAGTAGCATACATTTAATGACGTTGTTATTCAGTGTTCTCATATCCAGACCAGTAACACCGTTTTGTGTTGATGCTGCACGCTATGATCTGAGTTTTGGGGATGATAACAAAGCACAAGAATTGGCTCCTCCTTCTCTCCTCCTGTGCCCTTGAAGGAGTCATTTGGTTAAATTCCTTAATATTTTTGCAGCTGTGGTTGTGGTTTATTAACTGATGCTGCCTTGAAGAAGAGCCTGTGTCTGCAGCAGAGTTTTCATTACTCATCTGTCAATACTTTCAGAGTAAAACAAATGGGTCTAGGTAGAGAGGTTTCTGCTCTTCTGCGTAAATGCTATGGCTTATTTTTCTCCCTCCTTGCTATTTTACTGAAGCAGAGGATACAGAACAGTTTTTAATGCAGTATGTGGTTATGCTGTATTGGATAGGAAAGTCTGGCCTGCTTTGTCTGTCAGGATTATTTTAAGCTACGATGTTTAGATTTTATTAAATGAACCAGAAGGAATTGAAAACATCTCTCTTTCCCAAAATATTCTAACTCATACAGCTGTAAAATGCCCTTTATCCTGAATCATACCAGCTGAAGAATTGCCAGTTTCTCTTTTGCAATGGGTAAAATGGGATTTCTGGCCAGTGATTCAACCATGTGCTGGTCAGGAGAAGTCCGGTTGAGATTATTATTTATTTTTATTATATATTCCACAAAACTGAAAACGAGATAAATCAGAATTATTATGTTGCTGTGTTTCCTGATGCAGGCTGCAGGTTTTGCAGTAATTGTCTTGGCTTCTGGGTGAGACGTAGGAGGCAATTTATCTGCGTGGACTTTTCTTTTTTTTTCTTTTTTGCATGGTAATGGGAAACGAAGGCCACGTCTTATTTCGAAGCCGCTGCAGACAAGGGATATCTGCTCCGAGAGACGGCAGCGTAAATGATTTTTGTGTTGGTACCCGGCGTGGGAGAGGGCAGGGCACGAAGCGCTCTCGGAGCAAGCGGGCGGCCGAGGCGCAGCGCTGCGGCAGCAGGACGAGGTGTAGGCAGGGAGCGGGACCGCAGAACCAGGGCACTGACTCACTTGGCCACATGCTCCTCTCGAGTTTCACACTTGACTGTGACAAATATGTAACAGAAGAGCAGCCAGGCTAGCGAGCAAAAGCGTACTTAAGAGCCCAAAGTTAGCACTGATCACTTTGTGTGCATGTGCGTTTTGGGGGAAATACCGGAATCCTTGCCCCCTTTCCATGTTTTGCTTTGTTTTCATCCTACTTTGCAAAATCGTGGTGGGGAAAAAACACGCACAGCGGCTCCCAGTGCAAGAAGATACAAAGAGCTGAGGCCCAGCCTGGTTAAGGAAACCGATAACTCGAAGCCTTGCTGTGTGCCTTTGTACCTTGACCACGAGGTGTTTGCAGGTAAATTGGTGCCAATTTCCGTAGTGCAGACCTCTCGTGTGCGGTGGAGTTACAATCAAAAGTGTTTTAAAGCCTGTCCTGTATGAGACTATTCTGTGTTACCACAGCCTCCAGTGAGAGCGAGGGGAGCCAAAATCTCTGCCAGATTGAGCTCTTGATTAGCTGCAAGCGTGAGGACCTTGTTTGGAGATAAAAATTGATCAGTGGATAATTCCATGCGCTTCCCCCGGAATGAATAATCTCAGCTTTAAGTAGATGAATTGCAGATGGTTTTGAATGAGAGAGATATCAGTTTTGAAATACCATTCTTTCAGTAGCCTGAATCTGCTGACCTTATGTGAAATGGTAGAATATAGTTCTATAGTAAAAAAGGAAGGAAAGATCTGCACGGCACAGTGCTAAGTGTGTTGGTCTGATCCCGACTCAATACTGTATCCTCTTCTCGATTTGAAGGGTCTTTCGCTCCACAAAGTCAAAGACAGCTTCCAAGATGTGGAGGGATAGCCATTGTAAGCTCCACAAGCGAGAGGAGTTAGTATCTAATATGACTTTTTAAACTATTTTCAGATTGCTTATGCATCTTCACGCATCTTTAATTTGTGCACAGGTGTCAGTACGTGTGTTTGCCCAGCTCTGACTGTAAAGTTTGCAAAAAAAACAAACACAAGACTGAAGTGAAAAAAACAACAAGCTAAGGAGTATATGAGCAAGCTATGTCAATAAAGTCCATCATTTTGTGTAGCTGTGTAGCCTGTCAAATTACAGCAGTGAGACTCTCTTTACAAGTGCTTTTGTATTTTATCTATTGACTCATCCAACTAACACTTAGAGTAGCATTTCAGTACTGTATTACAAAGCCTACAATTGAAACAAGGCTGTTCTTGAGCTGGTTTAATCAACAGATGCAATTAATACAATAATGTTTGTATTGACACTCAGTCTCACTGTGGCTGCACTGTGGGCAGCACTGCTAGACAAGGAGATCTCTGTGGCTGGGGAATCACTGTACAAGCAGATCCCGAAACATTTGTATTTAGCATAAGATCAACATTGAAAGAGTTTCAGACCTCTCCATAGCTGGCAAACGGCCTCACTGGTGATACAAGCAATGTTAATGAAAGGTTAAAACGTAATTTGCAGCACTTCTAATTTAGTTCGTGGTTTTATAAAAATTCTTTCTTTTTTTTTTTTACCTTTCTGTTACAGAACATCAGAAGTGTAAAAGGAAAGCTTGGATTGGTTTTATTCTTGTGTGAATGTGGGATGGTGGTGAAGGAAATACAATTTGGACTCAGATATTTATTCTTATATTAGAACAATGTCAGTCCCAGACCAGTGCTTCTCAGATGTGTTTTACCCTGGGAACTTGTATAAAACGTCCTCCCTTTCAGCTATTTCATTTTTAGCTGTATACAGGGTGTAACCATTGTTTAAGGGAGTGACGGTGGCATATAGCCAGTTGATATGTAAGCCCTATCATGAATTGTTTTAAAGAGAGTATGATTTTCTGTGCTGAGATATATTGGTGATTTTTTTTCAAGGCAGGAAGTACATGCTGACTCCAGCAGTTGCCGGAGCAGCTGTTCATTATGAGTAAGCCATATGAAAAATCTTGTGAGAGCCTTAATATCAGTAGGAAGCAGTGTGAGCTTAAATGATCAGCACTCAAGGGTGGTTAAGCTGTATCAATAACTGCTTTCATATTTTCACTTGCTTGGAATTTTATATTGGAAAAAGTTCCTGGTTCTTATGGTGGCAAAGTCTGTAGGATAGTTTACAGGGAGGTACTTAACTTCAGGCTAATTAATGTTCATAAAGGCTTGTCTGGACACTCCCCATACTCTTGTTCCAGGGTATAAATTTATTCGATTCATCCCATGTTCAGCTGATGTAGCAGCCTCTGTCTCTGTAAGTGGGTGTCTCCTGGCTCCATGGCTTCTAGGATTTCCTAGCATCGTAGCACTGGTGTTGCTTGGACTGGGTTTCCACCGAGGCCTGTATTGGACAGGGCACGCTCTTGTAATGCAGTCCTCTCCCTGTCCCGAGCTTCCTAATCAATAAGCTGGGGCGTTTTTGGTATAGTCTGTCTCTACTTTTAATCACAGAGCTGACTTTTCTTGAGACTGATAGATAGCTTTCCACCAAAAAGTCTGTTTTGAATTAATGAACATTTCGTTAATTTCTGGAACTGACATTTTCAGGAAAAAGAAATGCTTATTTTGGTCTGAAGGCTTCCGACCCGTGCCAGCAGCGAGCAGCTTGGGCTGCGGCGGGCCCTTTCTGGATGTGGGTGGCTGCAACAGAGCTGCTGACCTTTGGCTCGCGAAAAAAGAGTAAGCAAGAAATACCGTACTGCCAACGTGAACCTGTCCGGAAGCTGAGTCTGCAGCGATAAGCTGGAGGGGGAAACCCTGTCACCTGTAGCTGATCTGTTACACAAGTAGACCCGATGTGAGACTTTCCTAGCTCAGCTTCTGAGGTATTTCCAGCCCACGGTTCAGTTACTTCCTTCATCCTACACTTGAGTTCTGTGTTTGAATTGCTTTTCATTTTGTATTGTTTCTTGTTGTCTTTGATGCCAGGATATGATTTCTTCTTTGTCACCTCTTACCGCCTTTTGTTTCTCCTGGTTTATCATTTTTTGACACATACACTCTTGTTTGTAACACGTCCTGGCTGAGAGCTGGTGTCACCAGGATTTCATCCATCAGGGTTGTTCTGGAGATGCGCAGGGATGTGCCTCAGATAGCGGTACGTATGTTGCAGCAACGGGACATACATGTGCCTCTTGCACGAGCAGCAGAGCTCCTCTTGTTGCTGACTGTGATGCATCAGGGTATGGTTCATGAGGGTGGTAGCAATGGGAAATATGGGATGTTCTGGCTTATTTTGAGAACAAGATTCAGTTTCCTTTGATGTAATAGTTTCATGATTCAAAAAGGAAAATGAGTAATAAAGGTTAGTGTTTATCTAGAGATTTACATTTTCAGAGCACTGTGCAAGCATTTATTCTGTCCTTTTGACTCCCTGATGGGTGGTGGGGGAGACTGTCTGTAGTGAGGTGAGAACAGTAAGTACAGCTTCTGCCTTTGTTTCATTTACTGTTATCATTTAAGTTGTTGCTTTGGTCAGATGATGCCTGCTTCTCCATAAGCTTCTGTTGGCTGTTCAGTTTATTGCTGGAGCTGTGTACCCTTTGAGGGTGTCGTTAAGTCATGAGATCTCACTCACTAGGTGGTGAGAATGGCAGACACAGTGCTGTGTGGTGGTGGCATCGCTCCATTTGTAGGAAGGCGCAGGTAATTTTGTGTGCACAGAGCATGCCACCTAGAGGAATGGAGCAGGCCGGCAGGGCTGTGGCCATGGCAAAATGTGGGTGGCTGTGTTGAGACCTCCTCCAAGCAGTGCGTTTTGTGGCCCTGCCTCTGGTACCAAGTCAAGTGTGAGAAGGTCCCCGCACCGCCAGTTTTCCATCAGCTCTTTTCAACAAAAGTTTCTCAGCATTTTACATGAGGTTACTGTTCATGATTTAGCATTCTAGTTATGTTGATCCTAATCTTTCACTGAGTCTTGAGAATCTGAAATTAAATTGAGGATCTCACCTCAAATATTTTCTGGTAATTAGGGTGAGGAATCTAGTACAAGGTGTGATTTGGTGGGATAATGCTCTCTAAGCTCTGTGCTTTTTTTGGCTTGTATGTTGCAATTTCTTTTGCAGAAGACTAATAAATTTCCCAGAAGATTATCCTAATTTCCAAAGTCTCAAAGTCTGAATTGTAATTAAGCACTTAATTTGATGAGGGTTTTTAAATGTGTTGCTGGTCGACTGGCAGCTTGGGGAAATGCTTCCATCTGCAGCCCAGCTTCCCTCATGTAGGTTCAAGCTCACAAAGCTGATGTATATTTAGAAGTGCCAGAACTTCAGCCTACCAGACAGGCTTCAGAAAATTGCTCCAAGTGTACACTTTCTGGATAGGTTAAAGCCAGATTTGAAAGAAGCCCACCTACTTTGAAGAAGCTCAAGCGATCATTAGGGAGATGGCAGATTTTCATTAACGCATGGGCAGTGAGCAATTTTAATAATGCATTTGGTTGCTTACAAATTGCATTCAGTCAGCCCGGGAGGGCACCCTCCAAACTCTGCTAACATGCTCTGCTGAACTTCAGGTGCTGGAATACAATGGGGAGGTTTTCCAGCGTGCTCTGAGCTAATGTATTTGCCTCGCAGTCGGGGACGAGGAGCTTGTGTACAGTCAGTAACCACTGGAGAACAGTAACTTTACGCTGCAGTACCTTGAGGGTTTCTACCATATGTTTCTTCACCTGGTCTCCTAGCCCGAGCCAGGCCACCATCCAAAGAATCGTGATCACCCAAAGAGCCACCAGACGGTCTTTAGGGCAGAAATCTATTTTTGATCCACGTTGGACTAATATGTGTCACAAGAAGGTCACAACAAATGACTTAGGCTCGTGGGATCTAATATAGAAATGATAATGACTGGGTGGAGGTTTTCTATTTCATGCTATTTGAGGTTGTAGCTTCTAGCTGACTCTGATTAAGTTTGTACCTTAAGATTTCTCTTAAGTTTGTATCTTAAGTTTGTATCTTAAGATTTCTCCCTCCCCCAGAGTGTTTCAGCTGTTATGCTCAATACCTCAGGAGCCAACTTGAAGGCTTCATTATGCCATGCCTTTGAGGTGACCCCACATATTTCCATTGAGACATTAGGATGGCCTTCCCATTTCCTTCTATTCTCAGTTTAACTTTTCCTGTTATGGGAATACCAAAAAAAAAAAAAAAATGCAATTAGTCGTATGTGAAAACAACCAGACTAAGGCCAGTAGGAAGAGCATCCCCTCGGTGTTGCTTTATGGGGCCACATGTCAGCATGCCATTTTGGCTGTGGCCGGAGCTGTTGCGTATATTGACCGCTCGCGCATTTAACAGGCCCTGCTCCTTAGCACGCGTCCCTTTTTGCTGATAACTTTCTGTCCTCCAGGCTACTGACAGCTGTTGTCCACTTGCTGCTAATTAAGAAAGCAACATGAGTGATGGCAATGTGGACTGGAGAGATTGAACCCCCCTCTGCAGCAAAGCATCTCAGCCTGATTAAAAAGTCTGACTGACAGCCGAGCGGCCTTTTTTTCCTTCCCTGTCTGTTGAGCCTCTCTAGATAGCCTGTTTGCTATCAGACCTCTCATGTTGGGTGCCCTCTGCATCGCAGTGTTTTTTAGATCCTGTAACAATAAGCAATGACAGAACAGATTTACTATTGAAATAGGGGGCACGTGTGAAATTTAAGCTGCTATAAAGCCACATATTTAACATGCAAAGCGTTGTGTACATCTGTGCTCTTACATAGAAATTCAAATGTAGGTCATATTTTTTAAATGAAATGACACATACTTTGTTGAAAATTTAAAACTAGATAGAAAATCAAGATCATCATGAATGAACAGCATTTAAGTGGATGGATTGAGTGGATTTCAAAGATGCTCCCTGTTTGTTTAAGGATTTTCCTTTTCTGTTTTGTTTCCTTCTTTGGTTTCCTTGTTTTGGTTTCCCTTGTTTTTCATCGGGTCCCAGTGGGTGATCTTTTGTATAATGGTTATACTGTGATTTTTACAATCCAGCAAGAGATTCAACTTGAACACTGGAGTTCTCTTTCTGGGCTGTGCTTCTACGGAGGTAAAAGAGTAAGAGTGGCATTAAGATAATAAAGATTCTTGTGTTAATAGACAGCCAGAAGATGTGAATTAAAGTCATGGTAATTTGGTAGAAGAAGCCTCCTCCTGAAACAGTGATGCTCTCTGGAGCTGTGTACCCCCAGGAATATTATGACTCTGTATTTCAGATTAGACCTGCCAAATTCAATCTGAATTCTTATCTGCAATAAGTAGGGTCTGTATAGCCCCTAGCATGCTTTGAAAGCAGCGTCGTTTGCTCTCATATCTGGACTATAATTTCTTCCTGTTGTGATTTTTCTCGTGCTTGGCTGTTACCTTTTATCTTGGAGATGATTGTTTTGTGATACAGTAATAGAGCACAATCAGATATTCTCTTTAAAAGCACTGTGTGTGTATAGGAGTAAAATGGTTATATAATTAAAAAAAAAGAACAAAAGAAAAAAAGAAAAAAAAGAATTCCCTCTGACTGCCAGACTTGGCTCTTTAGGTGTGTGACAATCCTTTAACTAATGATGTCTATCACAGTATAATTGAACATGTCTGGCGAGAGGAAGGTGTACTTTTGACTCTGCTTGCTCTTATTCACCTTGTATGCCCATCATTTTGCATCATGATCACTTTCTGAAGGAAATCTTGGAGCATTTGACTGCAGCTTTTCAAATAAAGAAGTGTTTTACATTTGTTGAACAAGAGCTGCTCTACCAGTCAGTGCTGAAAATATTCAGCTGAATACGTTCTATACTAAAATGATAAGAAATGCTGCAAAATGTATTGTGTTTATAACTAACCAAACTAGGCAGACTTCTGGGGTTATGGGTGGTTCAGAGTGTGAAAGTGCTGTAGTGTCCTTGTGAAGCTTTTTGTTTTCACGTGAAGAGAGCAGATGCTGATATGATGCAAATAGAAGAGAAATCCTATCACCAAATAGGCCCTGAGTCCCCAGGCTGTAATCTTTAAATAAAGTGATTTATGGGTATTATAGATGAAAATGGTGTTTTTCTTTTTCTCCAGACGAAATATTGTTTCCAAATAGATATCTCATTATTAGACTCTGGTTTGGCTACTAATTTTATGAAATAACCCTGGTGAATTTAATGTTAGAAAACTAATGGGGTTATTTCTCTACCCGTAAGAATTTATGGAGACACCAAATCCCAATCTGTCTTGCTGTGGGAGCTAATTAAGAATATAAGGGAGTGGTTTCTTGGTTTGAAATGTTGAACGTGACTGTAAGCATTCATACTGTTACATCTGGAGAGCTTGTTACGGATGGTGAGATTGATTACACAGGCTCATTTGTTGTGAGCGTTGGTTGTTCCTTTCCCAGTAACCTGCTTATTGCTTGGACAGCTTTGCCAAACTGTTTACTACCTGCTGCCTGGCAGGGTGTGCTTCCAGCAGATTACAGGAATGTTATGTGGCTTCAGGATCGTGGTTAGTCCTTTTGTCCTTTATTGTCAGTCACGGTGACATCAGGAATTGAGCTGCCATCATCCAGGTAGGTCTCCCACCAACAATGACATGTTTTTACATCTGTTCTGCATTAGCTCTTCATGTGACTGATGGCAAGTGTCAGTTGCTCTGACTACCCACAGCTTATCCTTTTATGCCGTGAATTTCTGGCTGTGTAAAATGAAAAACCACCATGCAGATGTTTCAGAGGCACAGAGGTGGTGGGTTTGACGTTAAAGGGGTGAAGGAAACATTCTGCAAGCTTCTATGTAAAAACTAGATGCCTGTTTGGTGGTAGGTTAGGCTTAGTTCAGACTAAAGTCTTAACCTAAGCCTAGAGCTCTGCCGCTAGGTCTGCAGTTGACTTGCCTTCCACTGGGTGTGTGAATGGGCAAAGTATTTCAGTAGAGCTGGCACTGCTTGGTTGGATTGTTTTGCAAATGCAGTCATGATTCTTAACAGGAGAGCGCAAACCATGAACTTCCTTTACAATGGAATATGTTGGTTTTATGTTGTTGGAGGAACAGGTTTAGTTCCTCTGGTTGCCTGTCTCCTTATAGCTCCACAGGAGCGTCCTTTAAAGAAACAAAAAAGAATAAATAAAAACGCTCCTACAAACTGTGACATTCTTGAGGGGAGAGAGAAGAAGTATATGCAAACAATTTTGAGAACCGGCTGCTGGATGTTAGGGAGAGTGCCTGCAAGAAAAATCTCCTTGGAGGTTTGTCAGCTGCTTCTGTTCAGCAAAGCTGGGCTTTATCTTTTTATCTTTGAGAAACAGCTTCCCATATACATGAGAATTATCCCAAATATTTCCTTTTTGCCAATTTGGCTCCTAATTAGCTTAATCCACTTAGCAAGTGGACAATCTTTTTCCAAAGCAAAACCACGTACAATAGGAAGTTAATTTGGAATATGGTGCTTGATTTCCCAACCTTCACCTTGATTTGAATCAACTTACCTGGGTGGAAAAGCCCTTTCATATTGAAGTCTGAATTGTAAGGTTCTTGTGGCTTTGAGCATTAATACATTTTATCATGATAAATTACTGGTGTATTACAGTTTTTAGTGATCTCCCTTAAAGTATAGATTCATACAGCTGGCAGAAAACCAGCTCAGCTCTTTGCCTGCTCTGTTCTCTGCCAACGAATGGCAAATTAACTTGACTGTGCTTGAAGTATTGAAGTCAAGGAAGCATTTTCTATAGATTTTTAATTCTCTTTTATAAGTGATTGAATCCCTGTTGAAAATGTCTTCTGTGAGGGGCATCTTTCAGTTTCCATATGAGTGGGTTCAGTTTCATAATTTAATGTTGTGACTGCTACATACAGTGTTTTGGTTTTTAAATAAAATAGCAATCAAGCAGTTTTGTTGTGAGCTTTTTGGATCTATGGCTTGCATGTAATACAGTGTCCAGGATGGACATAGAAAAGCTGTGTTGTTTAAAGTCACAGAGACCGTAGGAGTCTGGAGGAACTCAGGGCTCTTGATATATTTTCATGAAGCAGGTTTTCCTGAGTCAACATGCCTCTTCCAGAATTTGAGACATTTTTGTGTTTTGCAGTCATGTGTTAGATACATAGTTGGTTTTCAGATTAATGAAGAATGATGGCACATTTAGTGTATTCAAAGACTTTCCTGACTGCAGAGTTGCCAAAAATGGAGTGGGAAAGATACCTTCCATCTGTCATTCTACAGAAATCAGCAGTTCAGAAGTGGATGTAGCTGAGAGTTATTTACTGAGCTTCAGAGCAGAGTTCACGAGTACACAGAGAACAGAGGGGGACCCTTATCTCCTTAACTGGGGAGGGAGGCAAGTTGGTTCTGTAGGGTGAGTCTGTAAACAGGGTAGAAAGGAAAGAGGAGTTTCCCCAAAATACATACTAAAATAAACGAGGTCCAAGCTCAGAGCTGAAGCCTTGTTGTGAGATCCTGCAGGGTGTAGTAGGAGAGTGCTCCTTGCGGTGAGCAGATGTTTGCTGAGGTCCTGCAGTCAATGGTTGCAGTGTTCAGCTGCTCGCACCCGCTCCCACGGCACAGGACTACTTCTGCAGAGCAGCACCCCATCTCCTCCTCTTCCTCCTTTTTTATTCCTCTTCTTGTGCACACCATGAGTTTTCAGGTAAGAATAGAGAAAATACAAAGGTCTGTGGGCTACCAGTGCCACCCTCCCCTTGTTTTCCTTATTGCAGAGTCGTAGAGGCATACTATCCCAGGCAGAAGTATTTTTTAATTCATGTGATATTAGATAGCAATTATAAAGCTATGGTATTTAACTAGACTACCACAAAGCTTAGTACTAGATGCTTCATACACTGCCAAATGATCTTATTGAACACGGATCATACCGAGTCAGTTCTCTGCAGCGTTATAGGTGGTGGCCGATCGGTTGGCGCGAGGTTTACAGCGCTCCTTGTCGCCACGCTGCGGCGGGGTTTTTCTGAGTCATTGGCTGGACCCAGCTGGAGGCTCCCAGTTTCTGGCAGGGGTGAAGTGCAGTTTCCCTTCAAACAGAGCAGCAGCTTGTGCAGGGTGGTCGTGCATTATCAGATGGTAACTGCAAATGCAGAAGGTCTGGGAGGTATTTACCCTTGTAGGAATGGCACCAGAGGTGTTTTTATAAACACGTCTTTATGTCTTTTTGAACCCAACTGCTGTGAAATGCTAAATCCGCTGCAGAAATCAGTAGGTTATTGAATGGGTTTGACACTGAAGGAGCATGAAGTTAATCACGGTAAAGCTTTGACAAAGCACCTGGCTTACCCTGACGGAAAAGCCAAGCGCTCTCTGCGTGCGCTGGAGCGTAGCCCGGCCCGACCCGCAGCCTCCCGGGCTGCCAGACCCCGCGCACGTCCGGAGGCCTCGCGGCTGAAGTTGCTCCTTGCAGGCTGCTCGTTGTTTGCCAGATGGACCAAATGAGCTCCCAAAGTGTTGCTCAACGTACTGTTAGCTGAAATTAGTATCGATTCACCTTTCAGGTCCGGACGGCAGGATCGCCAGACGATTGCACGGTGTTTTGCAGAGACTTAAATAGCTTTGGCAGTTGTGGTTTTGCTGCTTTGTCAAAACCAAAATTAAATATAAGTACTGTAGAAAATTATTTCTTATTTATAGATTCCTAAAGTCTCTCTGCCGCATAATCTAGGCAGCAGGTTTCGAAACGTGCTTTTTCACATGGCGTGGGTCGTGGTCTTTGAATGCATTTGCCCCGTGCCTCCATAGCAGGTATGGCTCTTGGGCAAGATGTCGCTTTTGAAACCTGGTGCCGTGCTCTGCATGGGATGTGGTAGCGAAGGGAAGGGGCTGTTTGTAAAACCTCGCTCAGGGAGCTGTTAATTCAAGATTTATTTGGTGATAAAAGAATTGTTTCAGCATGGAGTGCAAAGAGACGCTGAGATAAGGCTTAACTTTGTTTTTGGTAAAATATAGGTCTCTTTTTAGTTCCCTTTACCAATCACCCTGCTTGCCGTATGTTAGCATTAAAGGTGTTTCTTCTCGAAATGCAAGCTAGCTTCCTGTATCAGTAAACTGGAAGCTCATTAAAAATTAGAAACCGATTCTTAGTAGGGCCCACTTTTGGTAATTTCCAGGAACCGCTTAAATACAGGTAGCCAGGGTGATACAAGAAATAATGATGCACTCAAGCAAAGAATTAAGCTCCAGAGAGCTAAGGCTCAGCTGTCCCCTTATTAAGTGGGTTTTTGGACTCGTCACTGCATTAGGCCATGTAATACTCTGAAATAGCTGGGAAATAGCTACTTTTTCTTCAGCACTAAATTAACAAGTAAAATTCTAGTGAGTTTCCATGCTGGGGAGGCCTCAAGCCTTCAAAAGGCTTGACTGTGTTGCAGTCAGCATGTATTTCTTCAGATTCCTCTAGTGCTTCTGCTGATGCTTGTACAGATCTGTAAGGGTTTGCTTCTGTAGAAGTTCATTGTTCTATATCTTTTAAAAATATATATATATTTTATTTGTTTTAAAGTCTGGATTTGCTGAGCAGACTGGGGAGAGCGGCAGGTACTTGTAGCCTTCTCTTTGAAACGTGTTATCTGTAGGAGCGACGTAACCAGGCAGTTTTAATTCAGGCAAGAGGAGGTAGGATGAACTAGAATTGTCACAAATAATTGTTTACTGCTAAAGCAACTTTTAACGTTTATGTGCAGTGGAGTGAAAGATGGATGTCTCACTTAGACTGCTTAAGCTACCTTATGCTTCCTGCCATGATGGTCTAGGTATGTGCTAATCCTGCAGCTAACAAAGATGAGGGTTAGTATTTCCTCTTCCTCCTGGGCTGTTCAGTTCAATTAACATCTTGGTTTCCCCTTGCTGGAGGCACTGATGTTTCAAATTGTGCTTATAGAAGACTAAAATTTCCTACTGCCTGTAGGCAGGCAATAAAAGCTGTGGTTTGTTTGCAGATCCTATCAGGTATAGAATAGGGTACAGAATTGAGCATATGGCCTGCAGCTTCTTAACCCTTTGTGGAAGCAGCACAACAATAATGTGAAAGCAGCTTCTGACCTGATTACATCAGAAATCTCACACCTGCGGTGCTGCTGTATCACTTTGCACGCATGCTTGTCTGTGTATGTTGGAGATAGAGAGCTGGCCCTTTGGGGCAACAGTACGGAGTACTTCAAAGCTGAGTGATTTGCATAGCCCTCCTGTGATACCTCGTTTTACTGAGTAAGCAATATTAGGGAAGTTTACACTGGTATTGCAGTGCCGCTTTAGGAGGTAGTGCTGGCCTGGTTCCTGAAATTCATATTTCTTTCTCTGACAGAAATGTGAGCCCCCAGCATGGTGCACTGGAGTTGTGCAGGCATGTTTAATCTTACAGAACCGAGTATCTGCTTCTCAGCATCTGAGCCCCGGGGACACACGCTAGTCAGAACAGCGAGCAACGAGAAGTTAGCTCATCTCTTAGCGTCCATGGAAAAGAGCTTACATCACATTCTCACCTGGACTGTTGCCCTTAATCTATGGCACTCGCTAAAGAAGGAACTAAAATTGAGCATGTTTAAGCAAATACTTTCCATGTTTTGATCTTATTTCTTGAGGTCAGCTCAGAAGAGTGTGGGAAGTGCCTTTTGGGCAGTGGATAAGGTTACTCCCAAGCCTACTAGAAAACAGGGGTTAGCTTTGCAATTCAGACTGAATGTGTAAAGAGTCTGTAATCAGAGGTCAAAAATAAAATGACTATAATTAGCAATGTCCAAAGCAACTGGAAATTGTGTCAGGCAGATCCGAGCCAGCTTTTCTTTTCCATTGCCTAATGAATGGGAGCTGAGGTTACTCTCCAAGGCTGAAAGAGGGCTGAGTTTTTTCCCATTCAAAACCGGTGCTGTGGGACAGATGCAAACTCAAGACTAATTTACTACCTTGTTTTTCAGCTATAGAACCTGCAGGCAGGTTGTGAGCAATTACGCTTTTCCCTAAAGCATCTGAAATGATCGGTGGTTCTTGCTGTCCTGGAGAGCGCGGGTGACGACATTCTGTCACCTTGGAGATAGATAAACAGCTCCAGCAACATTGGGTTATAATCTTTCAGGTCTGAGTTTCTAAGCTAACAGCCATGCAACTGAAACACAAGTCTAGCAAAGATTTTTCAACGTGGAAACAGTCTAAATGTAAAATGAGGGGAGAGGAGGGGAGAAAGAGTTTAAGCTGAGCTTGGTGACAAGCCTTTTGCTCGGCCATGGCAGCAGCTGAATGAAACAATTTCAGCTGTGGCTCGCACGCTCCCTGCGGCACGGAGTGACTCAGGTAGTGCGCAGGCATACTCGAGCCTGCAGGGCTTTATTTTTAGATGTCTGAATCACTGTCATGACTATATCCTCATAAAGCCGTGAGACGAGTGGGGATGCCCACGGACCCCATATTAAGTCATGTTTGGTGAACACAGATTCCCTCGCAACCTTTGTGATTTCTGTGTTCAGAGCTGCTTGCTGAAGTAATGCAGAATCTATGCCCTGTAGATGGATTATTTCTTTTTTTTCAATTTAAAATTAAATGTTTAGTTAGCAGCCTCAGTGGTTTTTATGTATAGACCAGGGTGAGCGTGGACTGCAGCAGTCCTGTTGATGTTGGAGGCTACTTGACTCTTGTGTTGTTTTAGTGTTGCTGGCACAGGGGAGCTACGAGTCGTATTACCAGTGCTGTAATCCCATTAGTTCTCTCGGGCTTGCAGGGCTGTGCAAAATCAGTACTTAAATGGGAAATTACCAGAGACTCACCAGATGCTGCTCAAAGGTTTGCTAGTGATTGGGTAAATGGCAACACTTCTGCTTGTGAGTTGATAGGGAACCAGTGTGCTGGAGCGGCTCTTTCAGATAAAGCAGAGCAGAAGTCCTGACTGCTGCTTATCAATAAATTACAGTATCTTTCAAAAAGAAGTCTCAAAGCTAGCTTTGGTGCGCTGGAGGAAGCTGAACTTGGGTAGCAAAGTTCCGTTCCTGTAAATTCCCTCATTGTTCAATTAATTGTAGCTTTGTCTTTTTTTTTTTTTTTCCCTCTGTAAATCTACTGGGTAGCATAGCTGCAACGTTTTCAGCAGCTAAAGGATTCCTAGTCTGTGTGTCTGCATGCAAGGCGATTCCTCTATTCTGAAATATTTCAGGCTAAAAGAGGACTAGGATGTAACCCTAGTAGCTGCTCTGAACTTGCTGCTTGGTATAGTGCATCTTCTCTTCCTCACAACCTGAAGATTTGCTTCCGAACATGAAGCTGGAAGGAAGAAGAGCTGTACTACTAATGCACCATAAAATTAATGTTGTTGACTGATCCAATCCTTTTTGCTGCAGTCAGGAAACGTGGCTGAATTGATAAGTTGCCCTGTGTGCCTCCCAATTCCCTTGCAAACACTGTGAGCTCTTTCCACATGAGGTTGCTGCAGCTGGAGATGTCTCATTCATGGTTGCTTAGAAAAAAAAAAATCAAAATAAAAATGTGCTCTCTGACAAATAAAAATGTTTTGCTTCCTCTGGAGGCCCCAGAGGGCGGCATAAAAAATAATGAAGCCTGTGAGTCATTGAGCAGAGCCTGGCCAGCTGAGAGGGAACTGAGCCTCCCTTTTCCATAGAAGTTTGTGTGCTGTCATTGCACATCATTAATGCTTGCTGCTTTATGCTCATTCACTGTAATGTTGCCAGAAGAAAAAAAGGGCAGTCGGTCTTTCCGCTTCCAAACGCTGGCTGCTTCGAAGGTGACGTGATGTTAAAGGAAAAGTTTCTTCAGCGCTCGAGAACCATTGTTTGATTCTCAGGCTGCCCTTCCTCTGCCGTTTTCCTCCAAAACCTGGCTGCTCTCCTAGCAAACAGATTCCCTGGAGAGGGGCTTGGAGCAGCTTACAGCCAGCTCCACCTAAGGTACAAAGGTTAGGGTGGGCACACTTCCTGACTGACACAGGACACTCCTTTTTTTTTTTTTCTTTCTGAATCCCCTACCAGGTCTTTTTTTTGTTTCCGGATAAATTCTTTTTGCTTCAGTCTCTGTGGGTAATGGCAAAGTTGAGAGAAGTAAACTTGCTTAGGTAGAAGTGGTGGGTCTGAAGCTTCTGTGGCGTGCCCGTCATGCAGCAGTGATATGCTCAGTAGTCTGAAAGGGGTATTTAAATTCTGTTCTGTCTTCTCTGTGTTCGGGATCTCGGTTCATCCTTTTGAGAACATACAGCATCACGCAAGCGCTGCAGATCAGCATCTTTAGACTTCTAAAACATACCTAGGACTTTTGAGAAAGAGGGCATGAAACGTGGCAGAAAGCCACATGATGGAGAACTGGGTTGTGCATGGCAGGTGTGAAAGCCAAGAACGTATCTGGGGTTCTCCTCCTTTTCTGTTCCTTTAACCCTCTTTGAAGGCCTAGTGCTTCCTCCCCATCATCATAGGCACACTCTGACAGGCTGGAACTTCTTGTCTCAAGAAAGATATGCCCTCCACCACAAAATGACTAGAAAAGGGCCCCTGCGTTAGCCCTCCGTTGTCCACAGCACACCGGTGAGCTTCAGGTCGTTCCTCCTGCCAGTTCTCCTGCGGACGAGCTCAGCTGTTGGAAGATGCTAGTGGAGTTTCTGGTTAGAGCAACATTTCTGCAAAGCTCAAAGGTCTTCAGTTTTTTGTCAATCACTATTATTTTAGTGTTTGCGTTACTGGAGAGCTTTTAGTTAGGGCAAAGGCCCCACAGATCTGTGTACTTACAGGTGCATATTAGATAAGCCCTTTGCTTAAGGAGAAGGGAGAGGGTGGAAGGAAGATGGCTGGGAATTCCAGTAATATTCATCTAAAATCTTTACAGGTCTGTGCTTTGCAGTATATCTTGCAATTATAGTCAGAAGCTCTTATGTTCCCATCTGTCCGTTCTGAACTGATTGTCCTCTTGTTTTGCTGATAGCAGAATTGGGTCTAGAGGAGCAAGAACCCTAGCCCCATCTCTGCTGTCTCTCGTTTGGTAGTGCGTTGCAGCACCAAATGGGCAGGCTCAGCAGAAAGGTCGTTTTGAACTATATCTCATTATTTTTCCCTTTTGCTTCTGAACCCTTAAAGTCCCTGTCAGCGAGGGTTTAGTTGAAGCCTTGCAACTTGCCTTTTGTCTTCCACAAATGATCGAGCTGTGCCCAAGGGAACAAATGCCATTTTAATGGGCATTGTTGTGTAATTCATTACATAAGTCACCTCTGTGTTCAAAGGACTCATGGCACAAATGGCAGGAGCGGTTGATTAAAAATGTGCACAATAGTTTCATTATGACATTGGGAGAGATGTTCACTGTTATTTTTAATCTGATAGCTTTTAAATATGTGCATCCAGCAGAGACCCAAATGGCTTTTAAAAAGGGAACCGTTTGTGGGATAAGATTTTAGACTGCTTCGTTTTTTCTAACGAGCCTTGAGAATCGGTTCAAGCTGGAAAAGGAACTTTAACCCTTTTTTAAGGCTTTGTCTCCTCTAAAGCTGCAGGGTTTCTGTGTGTGAACGCATAGAGTGAGAGAAGATGGAGGGTTTCGTTTTTCAGGCGAGGGATAGAAAAGATAAAGTTCTAAAGTTTAAGAAAAAAAGTGTATTTTCTGTTTGTTTGATATGATCCAAACGCCAAGTTGAACAGTTAAATCGCGCATCCGTGCAGTTAGAGCCTGCCTGTCATTGCGCAGTGCCATGCTAACACACAGATTACCAGGAAGTCCAGAAGCAGACGGGGGCTTTGCTTGTCCGCTCTCTGCAGGTTCCCATCAGATCTTCTGGCGGCACAGCGCTCGCAGCTCGAGCGGGAGGAGGCCTGGTGAGGAGGAGCTGGGAAGTCTGCACTGACTGAGCTCTGCACAGCGCTCAACTTTCATTTTGACTTCAAAGTCAATAATATGCTGCCAGGCTAGGCTGGTGGAAATTCACCGGCATGTGTGTTTTGACTTAATTTCTGGTGTTCTTTTGAACCCAAGTGGCAAACAACCATTTTAAAATGGCAGTGGCGTTGCGGACCTTGGGCTTTAACTTGCCAACTTTCCCCCTAAGCAGTCCGGTTTCCTCACATACAGGCACATGAGCTGGTTCATCTGCCTTCCCTCATGCCTTTCAATCCCCTGCCGTTTGAAATCTGCAGTTCTTTGCTCCTCAGGCCTAGCTCTGAGCAAACCAGTGGGCAGCACGGCCGCGTTCTGGTGGACGGAGCTGTGTGTCTCTCCCTGACCAACAAGGCCTCTCCCTGACCAAGGCCTCTCCCCAGCAGCCCACGCTCGAGCAAACGCCCCGGCTGTGGGGCTGTGTGGGCCCTGTGTGTCGTGTGAGCATTCTGGTATTCGGCCTGTGCTCGGGCCCCGGGCACGTGCCCGCCTTGGGGAGACAAGCTTTAAAGCTGAGCGAGGCCGTGACTCAACAGCTGGAGCACATTCAAACACAACAGAGCAGGAGCCTTATTAATAAGGGGGTGGAATTAGCCATGAAATGGGTGACGTATTAGAGCTTCCAGTCAGAAATAAGAAACTCAAATCCATAGTAAAGTAATTTTGAAGGGATTTTTTTTCCACTGGTGTGCAAAGCGTCCAGACATGAAATACGAGGGGATGGGAAGTCAGTGGTTCCTTTCAGACAGAAACGCTTTGATACAACGGTATCTTTTTTTCTGCATTCCTGCTGATATTGCTACATCCAGCTTATTACCCTGTCTTTTCCCATTCATCTTATCAATATTTGGGCTCTGCATAGAAGTACTGGGTGCCCTACTTCTGCACCCCAGAAAGGAGAAAGAGGAGCTCAGAAGGTTGGTGCTGGAATTCCAGTGAAATGCTGCTGGTTATTCATCAATAAGAGGAGAGAGTAATACGATAGAACAATTTCTGATGGGCAGACTACCAAGCTCAGGAGCAACCTCAATGCTGTATTAAGAAGTCTGGTTACTGTAGACAGGCAGGAGGGTGCAGAGGGACACGATAAGTGTTTTGAGCACTGTCATGGCTCTGTTTTCTTCTTCTCTGTGTACGGTATCAAATTCTTTGATCAGTGAAGGCATGCTGTTTGAACTTTTAACTGGACAGATATAGGACATGTTAGATACTTAAATAGGGTATGGTGTGAAGAAAGTGAGCTTCTCAAAGCAGACCTGTGCTATGGTAACCAATCTAGGAAGTCTTGCACAGCTGTGCTTTTTGCAGAAGAGTTTTAGCCTTCATCTGTAAAAGCTTTGGTCACTTGCACCTTTGATCTAGAATACATTCGTATTTCAGTGCAACTTCTCTTTTATACCACTTCATCCAAATTCATTAAAATGCAGATTCTGTTTGTAGTGCTTGAATGATGTATCTGCTTGAAAACCGTAAAGCCCATCATGCTGAATGTCTGTTGGCATTCAGTGAACGTAATTGCAGCAGCTCCACAGCTTGACTCACGAATATCTGAAGAGGGACCAGGGCTTGCAGTGTGAATTTATGTTTGGAAATGGAGAGATTCTGCACCGGAATCACAGACTCACTCTGTGCTCCATTCAGACAAGTTGCTTCACCTTTGTGCCTGCTTCCCATCTGCAGAATAAGGTTAAGACCCAACAGTTTAAGGATGAGATAGATATGTTTGCAATGTGCTCGGAACAAGAAAAGTGCTATTTTAAGTGCTAAGTGCAATTGAGTGTAAGAGAATATTGGTTTGTGATTCATTTGTTTAACTACATATGCGCCAGAAACTTATGAGCAGATGAGATGTGGAAAATGCCTATTGTAGAAGGAAAGACACAGTAGTAAAAAGCTGCATGAATGTGTGATTGTCCAAGTAGGTCTTCAGAGGGCTGTTCAAACAATAACCTTTATTATTTTTGCAAACGTCAGCTGTTTTACTTCATTAGTACTATTCTGAGAAGTTCCCATTCTGCTCCAGCCACTTTTTCCCGTCCTCGCTCTGTAGGTCTCTGTCCCCTCGGAGCATGCCCATGCAAATGATTCAGCACTTGATGTGACAGAAAGGTAAAGAGAGCGAAGGGCAATGGTTAGGCTGGTAGTGGTGGTGAAGGGGATCTGCTGTCAGCAGAAGAGAAACTTTCTTTGCTGACAAGACATCTCCTTTTTGAGGTTCCTGACCATGTACTCTTACTGCTTCAGCTGTTCATGTGCTTGGCCAAGCAAAGTTGGGTAGAGATGCATGGTGGGAAGGAGAAATGGAAATTGCAATCTTCTGAAATCTTCCGCTCTTCCTAATTTCTTGTCTCTACAAGGCTAAATTACCACCGTAAGCAAACAAGGGTTTTGTAGGTACTGAACATTTTCTTACTCAGACTAGAAGTTTGGATCTCACTGCTGCCCATGGAGGAGCCAGACCCAATTTGTTGCTGCTACCATCATTTCCCTGTAGATTAATTAATTATTGTAATTGTTTGCCAGTTCTTTCAAAGATAAGGTCTGAGCCATGGCTTCTTTTGGCAAGCATGCATACTTGCACATGTACAGAAATTCTCACACAATGTACCAAATAAATACTTTGTGTGTGTGTGTGTGTTTGTATGTGTGTATAAAGTGCAAAAGCATTATCACAGCAGCCAGGGACTGTTTTCAGTGGTGACCTTCAACACTGTGGAGCCAGAGAGGTTTTAAAGGTTTGGAGATCCCCTTGAGGATGTAAAGCAGTGACGTAAATTGATGCTAAGTTAGGGTGCCAGCTGCTGTCAGTGATTCTTCGGAGGCCAATTGATATGTCTGGGTTTATCTACAGTGACCAAGGTTTTTAGTGCCTCCCTCCCCAGTGCATTAACCAGGACTTTATGATACAAAGAAAACTTTGAGAACCCTGTAAATGGAAAGCAAGTCTGCAGCCAGACTAGATTATAAATTAGTGGGATGCCTGCAAAATTTTGATCCAGAGGACCTAACTAACAGGAGTTTTGGCTGCAGTGAAGGTGTTAATAGTAGGGTCTTAACGCTGTATTGGGAAAACAAGTTTAGAGGGAGACAAAGCACAGGTTCCTTCCCTCAAGCTGTGGTTAGGTAGTTTCTGAGTATTACGAGTGGTGTTCGCGCTACAGTGTGGTATTTAGCTTCTGGGTGCTAGATTTGACTCAGCAGCCTTTTCTAATTGCAGGCTGCATGCTAACAAGGTGGTGCAGTGCTGCATACAGGGAGACCGTGTTGTTTTGACTCATTACAGCCAGTGCAGTCAATTCCCAAATAATGTAAAAGAAAAATGAAACATACAGCAAACCCGCTTACTTTTCTTGATAATGTAGTTAAAGATAAGTTCAGTATCTTCTGTTGAATTATCTGAGTCACTAGAGAGCAATTCAAACCTTCATTTATTAAAGTGCTGTTTGCTTAAAATACATTCTAAATTGCTCTCTACAAGGCAGCTTAGTTTTATTTAGCTTGCTGGCTAAACAGATAAAAATATCTTTCAACAGTAAGTCTGCATGTGGCATGAGTGCAAACCTTCGAGACTTCTGCTTTTAGATAATCAGAAAACCTTGAAAATGTGATTTTCAAAAGGCTTGAGCAGTTCTGTAATTAAGCTTCTTTGGGGATGCACCAATATCGAAGCGGTTCCTTCTGTTCTTGTGGTTTGTGTTGGTACATTCGATGTGAAATCCGTTGTGAATGACAAGGGCTGATATTTTTGTTCAGATATTTCATGGAGCCCCAGTCAAAGGCAGCGCTACCAAGTGGGTAGAGCTAGGGATCAGCAGCCTGTGAAGGGTATTAGACTGGACTGTGCTTTCCTTTCCTGAAGCAGGCACCACTCCTGGGGAGCGGTCAGAGCCCTGCCTGCACGTCCAGGGTGGTTCCTGACCCCAGCAGGACATGAGCAGGAGCTCAGGTGGCCCAGGTTCTTCCCCTGCTCTGTGAACAAGCCACTTCATCCCCTTGACTTAGTATCCTCATCTGCAAAAGAAGGACGATGATTAACTCCTTTGTAAAGTACTTTGGGACCTGCTGGAGATAAGTGCTTTTAAGAGAGGTGTTTTTCCTTTTCTCTACAAGGCACAGAGCAATAGCAATCCCGCTGTTCCTGCCTTGGTACTTCAGCATTGCTGCCTCCGAGGGGAAGCAGGAAATGGTGGTGATATTGTGGTTGGAAACATAATAAAGAGCCACATTTTTTTTATCCTGTTCCACTCAATAAATTCACATGGTTGCAATGTTTTTCATAGGCTGGTTTCCCAGATAATGCTGTAGCACAACTTCGCTTTTGTTTTCAGCAAATTTGCCTTAATCCAGTAATGCATTTCTGTGTCTTTCTAGATTCTGAGCGTTCCCATCTCTCCTCATTCACTATGAAGTTGAAGGGCAAGTTTCATTCACCAAAAATAAAGAGGACCCCTTCAAAGAAAGGAAAGCAAGCTGACCTGACAGTGAAAACACCAGAGAAGTCAGCGAATAAAGTAAGCATATGAAGGACATGTTCTATTAGTCTTGCTGGTTTCTTGCTTGCTGGTACTCAGTTTGTCAAAATCTGCAGCCCTGCTTTCAGTGTGTGACTTTGTCCTGTAAAGAATTCTGCAGTTATGTCAGGGAACTTCAGGTTTACTTTATGGTTAGTTATAAACTGTGCTGTGTAGTATACAATAAGACATGTATTTTCTTTTTAGATGCTGATGAGACCTCCTTCCATCATTATTTAAATATCTCCTTACGGAATGTAGTCCAATGCCTGACACATCCTCGCAGCATGCACGGCCTATGATTATGCTTACAGCTTCCAAATAGCTGCCTGGTTCTGGGGTGTGATCCTTTTAAAAAACCCAAAACCTAGGCGAGCAAATCCTTGAAACTGGTCCAAAGATGTGCTCAATCTCTGACGACGTTAGCAGGGAGAGTCCAACAGGCACATTCAAGGAGCAGCTGATTCCAGCACACCATTCCTCACGTCCAACATACTTCATGCCCCGTAGGAGCTGAGGTCACCACTCCTTCCCAGCACAAACCTATCAGTGTTATCTCCTCTGCTGTTGTGACCTCATTATGCAGACTGGAGACTATCTCTGTAATAGCACTGCTGCAGTCAGTTTTCAAGTATAAATCTAAGCCAAAAGTTAAGAACAGTCGAGGTTACTTATGATAATTCAGAATCTTTCCCAGTTGTTGAAAGTCTCATCCAATGTGCAGCGCCAGACACGCAAACTTTTTTAGATTATCTCTGCTGAGGATTGTTATAGTGTTACTGCGAGCAGTCAGCAAGATATAGTTATCTTATGCTGCGTGATGTGCTTAGTACCCAGCAAAATGGCTTCAGGGCTTCCTAGCCCTGTTCTGTACCATCATATGGGAGATGATGAGGCTTTTATTTTCCAGGCTGTAGTTTTTTCCCCAGGAGGCAACAGATATGCTTTCTAGGGAGCTGAGCACCTTGCATTGCCCCACATGCATACTGGACTCCTGCCAGGAATAATAATAAAAAAAATAAAAAAATCTGTGAGTACTCTTTGAAAGCTTTTAATTCCAACAATATTTCAGGATGGTATGTTGAGATCAATCCAGAGGCATATCGTGTAGAACATATTTCTGCTCTACCAATGCGTTGTACCATTTTACTTGGAAGTTTTCTCCCAGTATTCTTTTTATTGACTGATTCACTAAAATGCATGTAGAAGATGCAGTGTTTTTTCCTTTAAATTGATGTGTCACCACGAATGAAATAAGTTAAAAAATGAAGAGCCATTTTCAAAATGCTATTCTATAGCAAATACATAGTGGCATGTTAATAAAAGGCAAAGTTTTTACTTTTCTTTCCTTCCTATAATAAACAGTGCAAGATAAATGACTAGTAAGGCATGCTGAACACATAAACCCTTTTTTTAATGTACAGAATGGGATTTTTTTTATTGGAAAATAAAATACTTGAAATAATTTTTATTATTGTGGATGATTGTTTAAGCTGTATACATTTTGTACTGTGAAATGTTGTTGATTTCTGGCTTGTTCCTTATCTATTTTAATAGCCACTGTCCATCAAATCAGTTAGTTGGAAATAGTCAGCTCATTAGCTTTGTGTGGAGGGAGTGGGGAAGAGGATATGCCTGGATTGTCACCAGGATCTCTCACTGGAATACAGAGATTGGTTGACAAATAGGAGATTTTGTGTCAGAAGACACACTTGGTGCGCTAAATAATCATCCTTTCCTCCCTCTCAAGTACTAGGTGCTATTTTTATACTCTTGAAGTAGATAATCACTTTAGAGCAGAAATAGCAATACCAAAAATTAATGTAAAATCACTACATGTAACCTGAAGGTTATGCTCAACATACACACACCTCTTTTCCTCTTCCCCTTTATACCTGTATATGGGGATTTTTTTTCAGACCCTCCTTTTCTCCGCTGGGCCTGTCTTTGATTCTTATCTGAGGGCGTATTGTAGGAACAGTAGTGTCCTTCAACACTACATGCGAAGTTATAATACAATTTTCACTGCCAAACCGCAGAGAAAAAAAGAAGGACTGTTCCTGCTTTTGTAAGCAGTTATATTCTGTACAGCTCGCTGTAACCCTTCTGAATCTCATACATGATGCATTTGTAATGATTTTTTTTTTTTGAGAAACCTTTCAAAATCATGCAAAAATATCTGTATCTGTCAGGCAGGCAGGGAAGTGGAGAGGAGATGCTGTTTTGCCTGAATATTACATTTATCTCATTTAATTCCCAAAAGAGACATTGCTGAATCCCATATAGCTCCCACAGTTACGGATCTGCTCCATCGTGGGGTTAAGTTAGCTACTGGGGCAAGTTCACCTCTGTTGGGGAATTAAATGAGAGATTAGTGCAGGTATTCTCTCCGACCCAGAAGGATACCATCCCATGTTTACTTTGGCTTTAGGGTACCCTACAGTGTTTGGTGGAAGAGCTTAATATCATTAGCCTTGTGAGATACATCCATCCCAGCAGATTATTGTCCTTTCTCTAGATTTATTGCTGTTATTCTCAAGCCTCAGTGAATAAAGCACTGAACACCAGAAACTTCAGCCTCATAGCAACAACTAACGTTTATATATCTGAGCTCTGTAAGAGAACTTGCAATCCTGTGTAGGACGTGTATGTTTATGTGTGTATATATTCACACATACATATGAGGCCTTTGGACCTCAGAAGGAGATTCATAAAAAGTGCTCCTATAGGATTGTTACCAAACGAGCTAACAGGGAAGTCATGAAAAAAGGGCTGTGTCCCGAATAGTGTCCGGTGGCTGGATTTGCATGCCATGATGCTCTCAGCAGGAAG
Organism: Anseranas semipalmata; assembly: GCA_013399115.1. NCBI lineage: Eukaryota > Metazoa > Chordata > Aves > Anseriformes > Anseranatidae > Anseranas > Anseranas semipalmata. Next base: position 1,829,065 of record VXAA01005480.1, read on the forward strand.
CTTTGTGTTTCCACTTGTCATTCTCAGCCCTGAACTCTCAGAGTCAAGCCCATCCCTCCTGTGCTCCAGGAGAGTGTTTAAGCTATTAACTCGCAAGCCTTTCTACAGGAAACAGTTGTTGAATGAATGCATAAACATAATCAGAGCAGGAACTGCAATCCACATTTTTTCACTTCTGTTTGAGAGCTCTGACCACTGGGCTATAGTCATGCTTGCTCATGGAATATACAGGCTCTCCCATCCCTGAAGTCTGTGATCATTTCACATGAAGTGCTTCTCCATATCCTGGAATGGGCTGTGCAGTGGTGAGGGCACATGCCTGAAGAACGGGAAATGTGGTTTTTGACATCAGTGAGTTGCCAGGATGCTCCCAGGTGACTGTGGGTGGGCCATGGAGCAGGAATTGAGGTGCCCGGCAAGCAGTGTTGTTAGAAGTGGAAGCAGCAGCGGAGTTCAGGCACTTCCCAGATGAGATGGAAAATGACAGAGTAGTTTGCAAGTCTTGGTTTTGGACCTGGACTTCTAAAATCAGAGCTAGATGGGACTTGGGACGCTAATCCTTTTATGGAGCTGGCCCCAAATTACTAACCAGTGCTGCCTATAAATTTTTCTTCCTGAAACCTTTTGGGCTGCTGGCCTGATTTTGGAGAAAAGCAGCAGTTTAACAGCTGACAAGAGTATGGGGAGCACACAATGCCCATAGGTCATTAATTCTTGAAGCTGAATTTACTGAAGAGATAATGGATGAAACCTGACGCTGCTAAGCTCTGTGCTCCTTTTCTAGCAGTGTTCAGTAGTTGATTTAATCTCGCTTAGGAACTACTTGTGGCACTAGAAGTCCTCCAGGCATACTCTGTTAAACTTTTAAAAAATATCCCTGTCCAGATTGCCATTAGGATATCATGTATCATTTATGAATTTCCTTTTTTAGTTGGTGATGGCACGGAAGTTGATGACCACAACTCAGCTTTTTTCCAATGAATTGCTCTCTTCTGCAGCATTCCTTCATTGATGCCAAAACTTGGCTTCCACAGTCTGTCCCTGTGGAAAGTGTTTGAGTTCACTTGTTGCAGCAGCATCACAAAATGAATTATGCTGGAGACTGATTGGAAAGGAGTTTTTTGTTTGTAAATAGAGAGACAAGACTGTAGCCCTGTTTCATACAAGTAGGCATATGGCAGTCAGCAGAATTACTCAGAATGATAAAGGTGAACACCATACATGTCACTGTAACTATTGGGGATGGAGGCATCTTGTTTGGATTGTTTTGGAGTTTGAGAGGTTTTTTGATTTGTATGGGGTCTTCTCAGGAGAAGGACAACTTTATTAAAACTGGTAGTTGTTGCTTCCCGTCTTGCATTATCATTACTATCTGCACTTAGTGTGTTTTTTTTTCTTTCACCCTCCCAGTTTCGTGCCTTGGTTTCAAAGCAGTGCCCTAGAAGTCATCAGTAGTTTTAATCTTAGCCAAAAACTGATCTAGATTAGCCTTCAGTTTGGAATGCATATCTTGTAATTCAGAAAGTCAAAATGTGGTTCAATTTTGCACTATTTTCTTGAAAGCTTAAAAGTGTTTTTGGTGGAAAGGTTTTCTCCAGTCTTCTGAAGCAGAATATACCTCTTTAGTTTCACTGTTCTTCAGGTAAGTTAAAGTAACTTTGCCCTTAAAAATCCCGAGGTTTTAATATTTCTCTCCTGTTTTCTTCTCTAGAATGTATCATGGCTAGAGGAAAAGGAGAAGGAGGTCGTCAGTGCATTGCGCTACTTTAAGACTATTGTGGACAAAATGGCAATTGATAAGAAAGTATTAGAGATGCTGCCAGGCTCAGCAAGTAAAGTGCTGGAAGCCATCCTACCCTTGGTGCAAACTGATCCACGCATCCAACAAAGGTAAGTTTCCGTCTTGGGTTTTGGAAATACGACAGACGAGCAGGCTCTTCAGCTTCTTTCTTTCTTACGTCTGAAGAATTATATCACACAGAAAACAGGAAATGCTGTAGTAGCTAATAAATTGGCTACCATTTTTACTAATTATGTGATAGTTTTCAAACATAATTTAAAAGCAAACTCCCTGCTGTGAAGAAGCCCATGCTATGGGAAGATAAAACAAATTAAGATGGTTTCAGAGAGGACGAAAGACTGATTCTTAGCATAAATGTAGAAATTCATCATTTACTAGCTATCTTATTCTCTTCAGATTCTGTATTGTTTTGGCAGTCCATGGTAGTATCCTAAAAGCTAGCAAAGTCCAATAGCTTCTACCTGAAAAAGAGCTTATCTTCAGAGTAATCCCTTTCTAAGTTCAGTTTATTCATCCTGATATTAGAGAAGTCAGCCTGCACTGTAAACTGCTTTGTTTTTGATTGTACTGGACCAGATACAGAACAGAAGTAAACAGATGTACTTCAGTAGATCAGCCAGTCCAAGTTCATTCCTGTGTGCTCTCAGCAGATTATTTATAGGTTTGCTCTGATGCCTACTGTATTATGTTTTAACCAGTTAGACAATGAGTTTGAAGCCAGAAAAGATGTAGAAATTTGCCAAAGCAAAGCTCAGCATGCATTGTAAGAATCTGTGGAGTCATCAAGCCACAGAGGTATAGCTGCTGGAGCAATTGATTTAAACAAAGCAAGCAAACATCACTGAATAATAAGGAGTAAGCAAAACTAGCACACACACAAAAAGGCACAAAATTAGGCAAGAAATGCACAGATTTTTGGTTTCTGAATCCTGCCAGTTTTTATGTTGTTCCTGTTTATTTTCCAAGTAAGCATCTCCAAATTTCTTGTTTGAAATGCTTATTTCAATTCTGATGCAAGAAAGGTTTATGGTATGGTCAAGGCAGCTGTAGGATGCCCATATTTTATAAACAGATGCTTAGTGCTGTTTGGTCCTAATGCGTAGGGCAGGGTTTTATCTGACAGTACAAATGGAAGGAGACAGTGGGTGAGTATGAGAGCTGTGGCTGGGACAGGAGATGTGCAATTTAGGTTAGGTTTGTACAAAGAGCAATAGCTGTTAGAATTGGAGCATTCACCAGGCTTCTGGGTTGAGACACAAAAGTTTCTTCTGTTGCTCTCAGGTTTCCTGTAGTCATTAAATTCCTGATAAGCACCCGCTTTCACTTAATAAAAGAAAGAACAAACTTTCCCCTTACATCAGGAGAACGTGTAAAATGTCAGCAAATATTTTCAGGATAGAAAATGTCATCTTTGTAGTCACTTGCTTTGATTTGTGTATCCATTGGGTGTTAGCTGGGTGATCTTTCCTTCCAAGAATATATTTGGAAATAAATATCAACTGTACATGGTCTTCAGCAGCAGCAATATTTCAAGATGGTTCGATTCTTTGAATTCCTTATAACCTCTTTCTTAGTAGTAGGGTAGTATAACCTCAATAGTTGGATATCCACAGCCTGTAAGCAGATTTTCGTAGTCAGTAGTCAGTGGAGTACTCTTTACTTAGCGATGAGTCTATCTTTCTGGAAACGGTATGTATTACAGCACAGATTCCATGTGTATGTTCTGCCTTGTTTGGCTTCACAGAGAAAAAGGGGATTTGTCATTCTCAAAAAGCCATGTCCTTTCATGTCTACCTATGCACTTTATTTTGAGTAGTGGCAGGACACAAAGGGGTGATGAATTTACCATTTTGATGGTAAATCCCCCTCAAGAAAAGTGAGCGAGACTTGTGTCAGTGTGGAACAAAGCCCTACAATTGCTGTAGGACTTCTTTTTGCTTTAGGGGAAGCATTTGCATCAAGGAAAGAAGTAATTAAATCTAGCACAGAATGGGCTTTCAATTACTGCCTCCTTAGAAGGAAGCAGACTGAAGATTAATGGCAAAGAAATCAAAGCCATAGAAAGAGATGGGGGAGGGCCCTATTTGGGAAATATCTCCTACTAAGATAATTTCATTTAAAATTAGAAAAAATGGCAAGCACCATGCTTTTAAAACAAACAAACAAAAAAGCACTTGCCATTGTTTGTATCCCTCTGGTTGTAACTTGACAATAGTTCTATCCCTGGTTCTGCAAACCTTGTTCACCTAAATAATCTCATTGAAGTTTGTGGGCTTGATTCTCTTCTCACAGATAATGAAATTACTGGAGTTAAGCCAGTGTAAAATGGATACCAGAGAGAAATGGGAAGATTCGGAACACTCTTATCAGTAATGATGGCAAGATTGCACCTTCTCTTATCTCTTTATGGTTTTGATGCAGTTTGAAATTGATTTAACTTTACAAAGAATTGTTGAAGCATTGCCATCAGCAGTACTGTTAACACACCTTGTTTAGTAATGAAGTAAGTGTTTTCAGAATGGCCAGGAAAATGCCTGTAAGCACTGTTGTTACAGTTAACTTTTATTTAGAGTTGTCATCCTTCCAAAATTCATTTTTTTCCCTTCAGAACAATAGCTTCAGTTCTGTTTCTCATTAAAAGCAAAACAAAGCAACACCCTTCCTCTTCCAGACCTGAAATTCCTTCAGTTCAATTTTTGTAAAGAAGCAGGTTTTAATTACATGTTTTCAGAAATCATAAACAGTGAGAAAATGATTTGTAAAGGAATGAATAGTCATCTCTCAATTATCTAAGACATTTTTTGGGAAAGTTAATAAGGAAGAAGAAAAGCATAGTTAATACTGAAATAATATCAATTAGACTTAAATACAGGATACGGTAGTTACCTTTGAAGTTAAGGCATAGGATGGAGGTGTAAATTAAAAGGGAAAGAGCATTGCTTTGTTAACTTGCAGCCCAGATAATTGATTGGTTGTACTTTCATGCTGTTGTTCCATTTGGTACTGGAGAACAGGAGAGCAACTGCAATGGACTCGAAACCCTGGCTTTGTCACCTGCTAAACACAAATTATGAATGTCAGAGTTAAAAGGAGAACCACAACAATGGATACAATCAAAATCTTAACAGTATGAAATACACTTTAAATCAAGCACTTTCTAGTAACATTTGATAATATCTCCATAATTTCATTTTGTTCTTTTTTCTCAACTATTTCCTTCCATGCCATCCAGTTCTGCCATCTCATCCTGCTACAGCCGTGTGTACCAGAGTCTGGCCAATCTAATTCGCTGGTCTGATCAAGTGATGCTGGAAGGTGTGAATTCAGAAGACAAGGAGATGGTGACAACAGTTAAGGGTGTCATAAAAGCTGTTCTGGATGGAGTTAAGGTACGTGAGACAAGTATTGTACATTATAGAAAGTATACAGTATCTGTATTTTAGAAGAGATCTAGTTGAAAGTCAGAGGTTTTTAAGTGCAGGTGAGATCCTATTCTGGCTTCAGTAAACTCACCTCTTAAATCAACTGTTCTGTAAGTGAAATGATCCTGCTTGGTGTACTGGTTAAAGACTAGCACAAATGGTTTGGCCATTAGTGTGCACTTCTAAAATGTTTACCCTGGCATTTGGATGGATTGCAAGAAGCAATAAATCTTTATTGAGCATTGTATTAAATTTTCAGCAAGCCATTCCCATTCTCCCAATCTCCCATGCAGATTACAGGTCAGAGTTTGCATTTTTTCTGTCTAGACAAAATTTAATAGAAATGCTTCCTGTCAATGCCCACAGAGAATCAAAGATTCCAGCTTCGTCTCTTAACATAAGTTTCAAGGTATTTGTCAGTGATACGTCACTGCTTTCAGCAGTTGGATTAGGGTGTGGGACCGGTGATGAGCTAAGCTCAGTTTTCTGGAGATTAATTTTACATAACTAATGGAAACGTTTAACGGAAACCTTTGTATCCTTTGTGAGACCTGCTTATAGCATTCCCTCCCTGCCCCACCCAGGAAAAGCTGTTGGCTTTCCTTCTACCTCCCAGTAAGTTTTTGGTACCCATTATTTCTTACTGTTTACCAGGCTAGTCTCTCTGCTGATGGCCATGGAGGCTGTGCATTCAGCTGTCTTAGCACTGCAGCTAAAAGTTTGCTTGACCTGGGCTTAGGACACCAGTGGAGAGACCGTCATATCTCCTAGAAATCTTGTTTTGAAAACTGTAGAGAAGGTTAAGCATCTTTTAACAGCAGGACTGAATCGAAAGAGGAATGCTTAGGTGAACAGTAGGAAATTTGGGGTAGATTTTTAAGAACTGCAGCAGATTTTTCTACAGGATTAGTATATCAGGAACAGACATCTTTCACTGTACTCAAACTTGGTTTAGTTTTTATTACCTGGAGTTGAATGTAAAAATAAAATGGATCTCCTAAGCTTTGCCTGTCATATTTTCAGGAGTCTTGGTGTGTTGTTTGCATGCTCTGAATATCTCCGTAATGATACTTAAACATAGATACTGAACCCAAGTATGACTTGTTGAGCCTTTAAAACAAATATCTTTCAAACAAAACATTCCCATCACCTAAAGATGACAGATTTTCCAGGATTATTTTGCGCAATGTGCCCTTTAACTTTAAGCTCCAGATTTGGAAAGTAAAGCCAGTATTAAATTTGCACTGCAGGATGGAGAAGGAGGGTTCAGCATTAAGTCTCAGCTTCTGTTAGTGTTGGAATTCAGCAATTTGTAGTACGTGAAAATCTGCACTGTGGTAGCTGAACTGTAATACCCCAGTAAATAGTGAGACAGTTCACCCTGTTAGCACTTAATGAATCTGTACAGCCCCACGTTATCACCAGTTCCAGGCTACAGTTGTGTAGTCTCATTGCATGATACTTGGACACCCACTGTCCTTTCACTTCAAGCAAGATTTAAACACCCGGTACCTGTTGCTTCCCAGCCAAAGTAGCATGCCTGTATGGATGGGTGGAAGGTCTCGGACGTCTGCTGTGCCCGCGTTGCGAGCCAGCCTAGGCTGGAAGCAATGCAGGCATGTCTGTGCAGTGCTGAGCCTGAGCTATTAAGCCCTGCTGTGCAGCGTGGCTATATCAGTCTCCACTTGCTGTTAGACTAAAAGTTATTTTGGCCTTCCAGTTGGAGCTGGCTTGTGTCTGGTCAGCTTGGAGCGTGATTAGAGCAGATGTGAGGCTGTCTGGGTAGATGTGAATCTGTCTGCCCATCAACAGGTCAGCATTTGGAAGTGGCTCGAACTCATCTCCTACTGCCTAGCAAGGAACAAGGTTTATTTTAGAAGGGCCAAGCCAGCTTTCGTATCTGGAAGCAGAACTGAGAAGTTGGACACTTCTCTGCTGTAGAGAGCCTTTTTTGTTTTTCTGGCAGATCACACAAGATCCACTTCCACATTTCAGTGCTTACTTCCCCCTTTATTTTCAGAATTGAGCATAAATTAGTCACTTGTTCACTTGTGTTATTTGCTGGTTTGATCTCAGGTTTTAGTGCCTTGCTAGCTATATATAACAGGAAAAAAATCCTTGTTTTGATTACATAACTTCTTAAAAATCCATCTCGTTTGGAATTTCCAGTTTGCTGAAGTAGCATAAGTTTTTAGAGAGGCTTTAATTATCTCTAATTACTGCTGCAGGAATCTCTACTTGCTGATAAGGAACAGCATAATGTGCATCTGGCTCAGTTGCATACTGATTACCTCTGTGTGTACATTGAACATCTTGGCTCGATTTTCAAACACTAGTTCTTATTCTGGGGTTAGTGGAGAGGAGAAAAAGCAGGGTCCAGGGAATCTGGTAGTATTTGTCTAAATTTAGAGGAAAAAGTGATCCTCTCAGGTATTGTCAGTCATATGTTGTCTCGGTGTCTCTGGTGTGTGGTTTTTTTGTTTGTTTGTTTTCCACAGCAGCAATGTTTTGAATCATTCTAAAGATACTTTGGAGCCAAACTTGACTGTTTCTCTCCCATGTTGTAACACCCTCTCCCATATGGAGGGCAAGCATGCGTCCATTGCAACTGGTGTAACGGGGAAGCTTCCTGAGCACTTCAGCTCTGGGTGTCACGGGCTCGTCAGCAGTGCTGCAGCACAGCCACCGCGGCCACAGGCAGCAGCACTGGCCTTGGTGCACCGTGTTAAGTACGGTGAAAAGGTGGGGAAAAGGAGACGGTGGCATTTTTCCTTCCACAGCCCTCTCTGTGGTGAGGAGTGTCTACGGGGCATTTTGGCTTTAGGTTTGAATGCCCGTATGTTTTATTTCCCTTATTACCCTCTTATGCATTGTGTGGCTGTTCTTGCTCGGGAGTGCCCAGTGGTCCTGCAGGGTCCATTCAAGCCCAGGGAAGTCTCCAGAAACCTCTTCAGCAGTGGGAGTTCATCCAGAAGGCATGAAGGTGGCAATCCGGTGTGTCACTGCTCGCTCCTGACGGTGACTCAGAGCGTGGGGCCAGCTGCAGCCAGAGGAGTCAGATGGTGTCACTCTGGTTTCCAAATTGTACACCTTACAGAAAAGCCTTGTTTGGGAATTGTAGACTCCCAAGTCCTACAGTTGTTTTTTCCTACTGATGCTCTGTAAACGTTATAGGGGAATTTGAAAGTCTAAAAGGAAAAGCAAGCTTTTGATTAGAGATCATTCTGAAAGAGAGAATGAAACAGTGGAAAGTACATTTTTAAAAATCACTTTCTGTTCCAAGAGCTGGGGAACTGGGGACATTTGTCAGAGAAATTTGAAGTCAGCTCAATGTCCACTTTACTTCTGTGGTTCTTCTGTGATTGAAGAGCCTTAACGATTTTACTTTTCTTTCTGCTGTGTAATGTACATTACCACAGTGGTGTTTTTAGATTGTCAAAGACCCTGACGGTTCTGTTGCTCCTCATTGCACAGCATTTACCTGTTGACAGATGTGGCCCTGTTCAGAGATGGGTGTTGGTGAGGGCGGTTAGCTGTGGTCAGCTTGCTGCTGTGCTTTTTCTCATCGATGCACTTCTCAGAAAATGCTGTTCCTAGCTGGGGCTCTTCTCTGTCGGTCCCAGACAGGAACATCTTCATAGCATTAGCCTAAGTGGACACCTTTATGTGCTATGTTTGTGTACTCTCTTTCTCCCCCATGTGTGGGATTTTCCAATACAGCTTCCTTAAAGCTGAGCATTTTGTTGTGTGCTTGGTACACACAGTGTAAATTATTTCTGTGCCCAAGATAACACCAAGAATGTAAGCATAATGTCTAAACCAAAATCAGTTTTGGTGTACACTTGGGCATGTTAAAATGGACTGCGCTTTCCATCCTTTGCACATCCAGGACAGTACTTTATTCCCGACTTCATCGTTGTGCATCTCTTGTCTCGTGGAAGTTCAGCTTTAAAAAGAGCCTTATATCAAAATACGTGGGCTAGAATGTTTTTATTCCTCAGAAGGATGATGATGATGACAATCCGTTTGTAATTATTGTATTGAAAGAGGCAATGATAGTTTCTGACCTCGACAGGCATGGATGTGAAGATGATAATGGAAGGATGACACTGTACTTCAGGCTGCTTTAAAAAAATGAATAAATAAAAAAAATTGATTCCATATAATTTCCTTTGCATAATATGCTGGGAAGCCAATACTGTCATGAAGTGCTGCCAGTTATCCAGCCTAACTGTAAGAGGGCATGTGTTTGTTTCTGTGAGCAGTAGATCTATTTGTTGGCCTCAGACACCCATAAAATGCTCTCTCCATCCTTCTGGCATGAATGATTATTGTTTTGACTGCTGGCACACTTGTAGTTCAAGATTATCAGCCTTTATCTCTTTATCCACAGCCTTATCTGCCTATAACAGATACACTACGATAGTTCCCTGAATGATTAGACTTCCCTTGCTAACATGTTAAAAGATGGCTTCAGGGGAAGCAGGCCTTCTAATAAAGGTGTTCGCCATTTCATTTGTTGTTGGGCATCTTGCAGAAAACCAGTTTTTTTTAAACAAATACATGGCGCACACTTGTTTATAAAGTAATTATTTATCTCTTTTATTGGCCAAATGAAATACTTAGCTGCAGAAGGCATTTCTGTACTTATATTTATGTATGTAAGATCAACTTGCCATTGTCTAGGGTATTGCAGGGAACGCATTTGTGATGATAGAGCAAAGAGGAAGCACAGCAAAAAGATATGCTTGTGGGTTTTTGCAGAATCCCCATAGGGCCACAGTTTGTGAACTTAAATATGGCTAAACTGCTGCTGGGTACACGCTGCTCCCTGCACCACCTCATTTGTGGTATCACATGTACACCCAGCTCAGCGCTCTCTGTGTCCATGTCAACATTAATCCGTACTGTTAATCCAAGAGTTTATTGCACTAGCACCCCTTTCTGTCCTAGCATGTTTGAGCGCAACATTACGCATATGATGAGTCTTTTGTTTTTCTTCTCTCCCCTCCATCCACCAGGAGCTGGTCAGACTCACGATTGAAAAGCAGGAGCATCCCTCTCCCACAAGCCCAGTTAAACCCAGTTTACCAGCATGTAAATCTGACAGGTGGGTCACTGACAAACATTTTTTGTGCATGCAGGTCTAATATAGTAGCTTGATGTGGGATTATTTCTGGTTACTGGTAGTTGGATTAAAGCACTCAATTATTTTTCACAGTGGATAGCATAGTGTTTTTTACAGAGTCTTATGCATTACAGTGGGACCACTTGAAGAGAACAATATGCTATGATAGGGAAGATACCAAAATCTGGCAATGAAACATCACTTGGCCGTGACATGTGCACATTGTATTCTGTATATACGTCTAATTCTACTTGCAGATGCAAATTCTGCCTTCTGCTCTAGGTTTCCCCTCATTGCATATGATTTAAAGTATGTATTAATCTGTCAGCATGCTGCATTCCAACTGTGTTTTATGATCTGCAATCTGTTTTGCTTGTTACAGCCCATCAGAACTTCCCCTTACAGACCGAGAAATGGAGATCCTAAACAAAACAACTAATATGACTCAATCAAATGAGCTACTGACTGACTCCATGGATGAAGAGGTTGCACCTCCTAAACCCCCTCTGCCTTGCATTCGTGTGGCAGAAAACAGGTAATGCTGGTCACCCAGCTGACTGAAGAATAGCAGTGGCTCTTACCAACCTCTTGTTTTTTAAATATTCTTTTCAAAATGTGTATGAGAGGTCATTATGAGGGTTAGTAATGCCTCTGCATTTCCCGTCCTCCAGAGTAATTTTTCCCAGCTCTTGCAACCTGTTTATGACCTTTGTCTTGTTTTGAGCAGTATCCTTCTTTTTTTTTTTATTATTATTATTTTTTTTTATTTTACATGAGGATAATAATGCTTGAGACTCTTGGATGAGAGGTATTGCATAAATGCATTAAAGCTTTTATTTAAAACTGTGTAAATACACACCATATTCTGTACAATACTGCACAGCAGTATCCTGTGCTGTTTTAGTTGTGTCATGTGCTGTTGTTTCCAATGGGAAATGTTCTCTTAACCTCAGCTGGCAATTATCAATCTGTCCTGCACATCCAGGTGGTTCTGCATTGGTTATCAGCCTAAGAGTGAAAGGAGTCACTAGTGTGTGAAAAACAGTCTTTTACTTGGTTGTTCTTACCCTGTTCTGTGAGTAACCACATGAAAGTTTCTCTGTTCTATTTTGGGAAGGAAAAGAAAATCCCCAATTTACAGTTTTTCGGTGTGCGCGTATGATGTTTTTCTTCTCTAGTGCTGGTGCTAACGGGTAGTGTGAAAATACATATTGTGTGCTAATTTGAAAATGCGGCATCAGAGGCTGTGGTTGGCAGAAAAAAAATCGCGTTTCTATGTGTGTTATGAATTCTCATTGGTTATATTAAAAAAAATTCCTGTTATGTTCCAGGAACAGAATATATGTGCTCTTGGGAACCTTGCAGGTTTGATGATTGCCAGAATTATTTGTCTTTAGAAGCAAAACCTAAATGTACAGTGGTTGAAATCTCACTGGTTACTACTAATGGGTGTATGATCATGTGTGCATCTGAAACTGATTGATGTCAAAACTTGGGCCCGTGCAGTATATATGCCTGGCTATACTGGCAGTCTTGTTGCCTCAGGTTCACCAGGAGAGGAAAAGGGCAGAAAGAGAATTTTCCTGGCCTGTAAATTTTTGCAACTTTGAACCCCTTTCAAACCTGGAAGGTTTGAGGGGGAGGAAGGAGAGACTTCTGTGAGCTGAAACCTTGTTCAGGTCAACCAAAACATTTAATTTAGACTTCCACCACTTTTATTTAAAAATAATTGCTGTGCTAATTAGCTTCATTAAAAATAATATTTAAAACGGCAATTATTTTTGTTTCTGAAACACTGACTCCAAGCTTAAAAAATAAAGCACTGAACAGGACCTTCCCTGTGAGAATATTCTTAAATTGGTATTTGTTAGTGGATGCACTCTGCTGGATAGCTTCTGGCCAGTTTTGGACAAGAACTTGTGAGATACGAGCCTGGCAAGGCAAAGGCTTTCTGGAAAACAAGCTCATGAAGCCTCTGAAAGTCTTTTTGATGGCACAGTAACAGAAGCATCAATGCCTGTTGTGTCTTGCAGCCCTCCTCCAGCCTTGCCCCCTAAAAAACGGCAGTCAGCACCTTCTCCAACCAGAGTGGCCGTTGTGGCCCCCATGAGTCGAGCCACCAGTGGGTCCAGTTTACCTGTTGGAATCAACAGACAGGTAATGGCATAACTCCTTTGTGAAAGCCAAGGGAAATGTGCTGCAGAGTGTAGCGGAAGCTCAGAGAAATGCTGTGACCTGCAGCTGTGCAGTTCCCAGCTCGCCCCTGCTCGTCCCAGGCAGCTCCATACTGAAGAACGCTGGAATGGGAGTTTTAGTGGCAGGAGCATCGATGTAGTAAATAATGTGAAGAGCTGA
>VXAA01005480.1:1841875-1883910 GCA_013399115.1 Anseranas semipalmata
GAGAGGTTGAGTGTTGCTGTGTCAAATAGATCAGAATGTAGAGTGGTTGGCTGAACTTACCAAGATCTTACCAAGGTTTACTTACAGGCCAGGGATCATGTAGCAGATTGACATCAGAAGTCTCCAGTTCCGATTTAAGATGTCTTTTAACCTAAGAAGTAGTTTAAGCATCTGCTCTGACTGCTGCTGGTGCTTGGGGGAACTTGTAAATTTTCTGGTAGAAACATGGAAAACTTGGGACTGTGTATATTAGTCATATTCTATCACTTATGCTAATGTGGGGTTTACAAGACTGTGAACGGATGGTTTTGCTTTACACCCTCAGGAACTTACTGACTCAGTAATGAGGACTTGAATCATGTTAAAGTGCAGCAAAATCAAATCTTGTCCTCATCCCCAAAGCCTCAGCTCTGGCTTAGGGAGCCTCTGCTGTCAGTTGGCTGACCCAGATAAAGCTGTGGCAGTTTTTCAGTTACTAGTACAGTCACACTTACATTGGTTTGCAGGGGTGGGAATACCTGAGAGGTTCACTCGCAGGTTGATAAGCTTGAGGTAACTTCTGAAATAGAGATGTAGTCATAGGCACAGAAAGCTGACATTAGCTGTATCCCACTGTCGCTTATTTACCCTTTGCATACACAAAAACTAACCAAATATTTGATAAGGCCCCAGCTATTTAATGAGAATTCTTGCCCTCTAGTTGCCTAGTATCAATATCTTGATGAACAGTCATCAGATGTGTATAGCAGTGAGGAACTCGCTTATCTTCTCAGCAGCTGGTGATGTCCTCTGTGGATCACAGCTCACCCTGCCTGCAAGCAAGTGCGTGCGGAGCTCCCTACATGGGCTTCCTCTGCCGTGTGCCCTTTACCAGATCAGAGGTTTTCTGGGGTCCTGATGGGCTTGTCTAACTAGGGAGGGCTAGCAGCACTGATCCTCTCCCTTCCTGGTTTTCTTACTGCATCTGTGAGGTGTTTGTTCCTTGAGTTGTTCCTTGAGCTAGCAAGCTGCCAAGAATGGTGATGATTTGTTGGTTTTGGTTGTTTTTGTTTTTTTCTACTTCAGGATTTTGATGTTGACTGCTATGCCCAGAGAAGGTTGTCAGGTGGAAGCCACTCCTATGGGGGGGAATCTCCTCGCCTCTCACCATGCAGTAGCATTGGCAAACTCAGCAAGTCTGACGAGCAGCTGTCTTCTCTGGACCGCGACAGTGGTCAGTGCTCCCGCAACACAAGCTGTGAAACGTTAGGTAAGCAGGGGTTTGGTCAGGGCCGCTGAAGGACCCCCATTGCTCCTGTCTGGGAGTTGCCATAGCCACGATGCAGAAGGAAATATATTGTGCTTGCAACTGTCATCTTGTAGTTCCTGCAGGCTGTTCTGTGCAAAATTATATCCTGTTGGACAGGAAAAAGCCCAGGGGAATGTGTTTCCCTAGCTATAGATGATTGTGTTCAAACTTGATTCAGCTCTCAAGTGAAATGTTTGGTTGATTTCAACCTAGTCTGCAGGCATCAGTAGGAAGTAGTAGCCCTGGTAGACTTCTAGGAAATAAAACAAAAATGTAAATGTGAAATACAGTAATCTCTGCAATGACCTACCTATTGAATTTTTGTTATTTGTTTGCTGGTGTAAAGAAACAGGAGTTTTATTAAGTCTGGACTTTGCTGAAGGTGTAGCAAGATTGTCCTTGTTGCAAGGAGGTACCGCTCTGATTAAATGAACTGATCAGTTAACTGATTGAATGGGATGGGCAGAACTGAGAAGGGCTGAACAGTAAAAGAGAGAAACTAATGGATAATTCTCCTTTCCTCTCTGTTTAACCAGATCAATCAGATCACTATGACCCGGACTATGAATTCCTGCAGCAGGACCTCTCGAATGCTGATCAGATACCTCAGCAGGTGCCAGGTATCCTCAGCCCCTTGCCAGAGTCCCTGGGCGAGTCTGGCTCTCCTTTCCACGGACATGCTTTCCAGCTCCCACAGGGCAGCTCTCCTCCGCTGGAATTCTGCAGCCTCTCGGGAGCTGCGCAGCCAACAGAGACTCCTCCAGCTTTACCAGAAAAGAAGAGGAGGAGCGCAGCCTCTCAGACTTCAGATAACTCAGGCTGCAGGGTCTCATATGAAAGACACCCTTCACAATACGATAACATCTCAGAGGATGACATGCAGAATGCAGGGTCTGTCCCGTCAGTACCCTTCACACCACTTGCTGCTGTTTTGCCCTTCCAGCAAGGAAACTCCTCAGCACCGGGTGAATTCCTTGCTGGCTTTGCTGCTCCAGATTCTAATAGTGACCCAGAGAAGCCACCACCTCTGCCAGAGAAGAAAAACAAACACAGTAAGAAAGTTCTTGTGTTTGGGTTTTACTTCTATCTTTCCTTTTTCTTGCAGTTGCCATGCTTCTGATGACCATTAAGTAATGGTGACCCTGAGGTAATTACCCCAAGGTAATGCCCTTGCTCATGGGGCTAAGTATCAAAATCACTCATGGTCAGTGTCACAGGCGTGGAAGGGAAGTGCCAGTCCTTTGGTGGACAGGGAAAATAACTGTTGGAGCCTGGAATGGTCCAGGCCCAGGGGAGGTGGCAACACTCAGCATCTTCATTACTGTAGTAAGAACATTTTATTTCTCTGTTTGCATGAGTGTGAAGTTATGAGCCGCTCTGCCTTCCAAATCCTCCTGGTTTGTATTCCCTTTTTATGTCCATTCCTTCACCTCTTCCCCCATTTTATAAATGTTTTTCCAACTGCAGAAAAGGATTGGGTACTCTCCAAGAGCTCAGAGAAGGGGCTGCTTTTCTGTCCAAATCTGAGCATTGCCAGTGCAGTTATTTGGCAAAAGGAACATAGTCACCCACATAGCTGTGCAAGACAACACTGTTAACCTCGTGTCCAATACTGCTGTTTTGCTACAGGATCTCATTTCCTTTGGATGCCTGAGAGTTTCCCACATCATTAAAATGAGCAGCCTCTAAATGCAAAGACTTGCCATCCCCAGCCAGGCTCCTGGCACACCAGTGCTGACTCCAACTCAAGCTCGTGACCTTATTCTGATTTCATTAATGTTCATGGCTAAAAACACATGAAACCTCTTGCCAGAAAAGCAGCCATACTGATCTGACAAGGAAGGCAGTGGACTATACAGTGAGATCCAGCGGATGTTATTTTACTAGTCACTGGCTAGCTTTGCAGTTGTACGTTGCATGTTTTATGAGAAGGTAGTGTATGCAAGATCTGGATCAACAGTGTTAAGTTGTATGGCTTGCAGCCCAGGTGAAGAGCTGATTCGAAAGTGCTGAGTTGGCCTTCTGACTCATTTCTGCAGTTAAGAGTGTTTTCATTGGGAATAAGGTGGAAGTGAGATAGGTGTGTTGTGTTACAGTGTCCATATAGTAAACTACAGTGTAGTTTACTGTGCCAGTAAACTACGGTTTTGTTTTTTGTTTTTGTTTTTTTTTTCAAAGAGTGCATTGGCTCGAAGTATCTCCGGTATGTCTAAGTGACCACTCCACGCTTGTAACTCTCTGGGATTTTAATCGGATCACAAGGCCTGACCCACCTGAAAGTGAGGGTCAGCCTGTGGTAGTCTGGTTGTAGTTCAGTGTCCCCATACACAGAAAATCGTTTCTGTTGCTCTCTGGTAAGCAAATAGTTAAAAGATACTGAAAGTAACTAAAAAGGAGCTGAGATGCTGGTTTGCAGATGACAGAAAGGAAATAAATGCTGGCACAGTGCATAGCCAGGGTTGTTTGTTACGGCTCTTGCTGTTCGAAATACCTGTGTACAGTATAAACTGCAAGGGAGTGTGATACAGAACCTCCTTGCTATAGGGTCAGGCCCATGTGGGCTCTGCATATTAATAGCAGGGCTGGGTCCCCTTGGTTTTACATCATGCAGGCTGGGATGGATGCAGGGAAGAACACGTAGACAGCTTTAGCAGGGAGAGGCGCCGGGATGAGTTGTGGATAAGAGGCAGTTTGACAGTTGAAAGAGAGACCTGGGCTGTTTACTTTTCTCTTTAAGCCCCATGTCTTTGTTTTCTCTTATCATATGAGATGGCAAGGGGTTACTTAAAAACAATTTTAAAAGCTATCTTCTCCTTTATTGCCCATGCACACTTTTAACCTCAGTAGCGAGGCCTTGTATGTGAATTTTCCTTGATGTTAGAACAGAGCTAACTGTCATCTGGCACTATCAGAAGCTCTTGGAGGATTGATCAGATTGCATTGTTAGGAAAGGTAGAAGCTGTTATCTAACGTGTTGACAGCTCTGCTGGTTTGATAAAGCATCCTTATTGCAAAGCATGTAGTAGTACTTGGGCTAATGTCTGACTGCTGCAGATTTTTAATTGCATTCATGTGACACTAAGAACTTGTTTTAGATTGTCTTTACTCAACAGCGTATCACACCACAGATCTGTGGTTGTTAGTTTTACTTTTATTTTCAACATTAAAAGGGCAGTGAAACATTACTCAGGCTGTATGGTAGCACCCAGGATTTTTTGGCCTAGAGGCTGATGCATGTAGATATTCTTGTGTAATCGCATGAGGCAGTGCTGCTTCTACAACCCCAACAAACTCCTGGGGTCCTGAACAGATGTATGAATTTGTTAAAAAGATCAAGAGCTTTCACAGAGGGGACTTGGTCCCTTTGTTGTGGGTCCCCTTTTGGCGTTGGCAGGAAATGTTGCAGCAGAGACTTTGATGGTCTTCTATTAATAATAGACAGCAAATCCTGCCTGAGTTAACCGTGTGTATTGCTGTGATATATGCTCAGAGGGACCTCCAAGAGTTGACTTCTCTATTATTTAAACAGGGGAGTGATGAGCCTTTTAGACTGGCATGAATTGTTGTTTTACTGTGCTGTAAGAGTACTTGCTAATGGGCTAAGGGCAAATTACTCTAGACTTCTGCTTGAGCACCAGCATCATGCTCAGGCTGTACAAGGCACGGACAGGGAACAGCTTCTGCCGTGAAGAGCCCGGAGTCAGAAATAGCGAGATCCTCCCCCCAGCCAGCTCGCAGACTAGTGGCAAGGCACTTACTCATGTTTCCTTCCCTGTCAGTGGGAACAAAATGCAGCCTGGTGCCCTGTAAGCAGCTGGTACTTAACTGCAGGAACCATGCTGAGGGCAGTCTGGGCTTAGCCAGCGTATAATGCAGGCTCTTTGAAAAACAGCTCTCCTCCCAGAGGTGACAGCAAAGACTGGGCTTATTTGACCTTGACTTCTCCAGTGAGTTGATGTGTGGTGTAGCTTAAGAATTTCCATTATTTTGGCTCTTGCCTATGCACACAGATCTGTTGCTGTTGTGCAGGGCTAGTTGTAACACAGGCTGCTGACACGGCGCCAGGAGTTTGGCTTAGGCCTTCAGTGCGTTCTCTTCACCAGATACTAGTGTGCCTTATCTGTATTGCAGATGTACCTTATTGCTGATAATCTTCCAGGAATTCCTTGCAGACCCCAAGAACCGCTGGTCCGAGGGTGTTTTCATGACACAAAATGGTTTGCTGCCTTCTTTCCCACAGCTGGGTGCTGCTTCCTGGACCAGCAGCCGCTTTTGCCAGCTGCAGAGCTCCCACAGCACTGCTAGCTGACTTCTGGTGCAGCGTGAGCAATACCTGTGATTTCTACCATGTGGGCAGAACGGGTGTATGCTGGAAATCCCTGAGCAGCTTCAGCTCCTTAGAAATGACAGCCAAGGCATTGCAAGCAAGTTGCAGGGAAGGAGTTCTTAGCCACAGTAGCCGCAGTCAGAGATTTTTTTTGTTCTTTCCCCCCTTTCAAATATTTTCTATCTTGGTTCAGAACTGATATAAGCTGAGCGTGGTGCTGTGGTGGGAGAGGTTCTCTGTCTCACTCCTCCCTTCTCTCCTGGGGTGCTGCTTTCAGACCGTGTCACTCTACCCGGCTGCTCGCGGTGGAGGTCGCAGCCCCCATCCCTCCCTCTTTGCAGAGTCGCTGCAGGGCGTGCGGCCTGATCTGAGCTGGTGATGTAATTTCCCATCTGCTTTTTAAATTTCTGTCTTGTTAAAAAACCACACCAGAGAGGGGCAGGGAGAGAGAAGACCCTTTGCAAACAGCAATCTCAGGAGTGGTCCTGCTGCCTTATTCTCCTGCTGAAGACGGGCAGTATTTTAATGATGCCTATATTAATCTGTGCTCTGCAGTCTCTACTCCTGAGCCAGGTTTGTATTTCACCATCCCAACTGTTTTTCGCTTCACCTAAAAACAGAGATGAAGACAAAGTAGAAGCAGAGACATGCTCACATGCCTTAGACTAGTTGTAACAAGCAGGGCATGGGAGCTGCCCTGGCAATGGGATGCATTAGCCTCATAAAGAGCCGAGATAAAAGAGCTCTTCATTATTCCCTTGCAGATTGAGTTAAGGCTTTCAACAGCATTCAGGCTAATACCTTGAGTTACGGTAATTCAATTTTATGCAAGTATCTAATGTGTTACCCTTTTCACCAACACTTCCCAAGTCTGTATTGCCAAACAGACTTCTGAACCCAGGAACTCACAGCTATTGATCCCGAGTGTTGTCTTCAGATCCGAACATTCAGTGTAGCACTGTTTTTGTAGGTAACTCTGCACGAAGGCTTGGCCTGAATTTAGCAATGTCAGCTGCATTCTACTAGGATTGCCAAGCCCGAGTTCTTGGCTTTTGTCCTAATCAGTTGATGAGCTCTCAAAATGTGGTCTTCGCCCTCAAGCTCTTGTCCTCCACCCTTCTCCAAGGAGTCTTGATCCTTAGTTCACTTTTGCTGCTAGAGAAATATCTTTCATAAGACTCTTTCCTCTAAAGTTGTTGTATGATACCAAGGCATTCTTAGGGTGCAGGTATTAATGGGAATACCTGAGTCAACTGAATTGTAGATATTTGAAAACACTTGTTATTTTAGTTAGTTCTATATTTTCTGCACCAAGACTCCTTCAGCATGATTTCAGATAAGAGAATATTGGCAAAGAACATGTCTTTTCACTGTTAGGTCTTAGAATTCATGTGACACTGCATGAGAATGGAGTAAATTTGGACTCTGCTTTTACATGAGTGCCGATACAAGCAGATGAGCAGACATAAACATACACCAACACGTGTGCATGCCATTGGAAACTTCTGGCACTCTCCCTTCAAAAAGGGATGGTTTAAACCAGCAAGGATGGTGACTTACATCTCTGTGTGGTGCTGCGAAGCCAGGAGGGTGGCTGGGGGAGGAAGAGGAGCAAGGCCCATGTGGCAGGGGGTGCTGAAGGTCACGACTGCAGCAGCCTTGGCAGAGCTCTGCGGGAGCTGGCAGTACTGTGGGACACGGACAGGTTGTCCACTGGCAGCGCTGTATGGGGTCACAGGACAGGGACAGCAGGTGTTACCGGTTGGGATTGAAATATACCAGCTGAGGTTTCCTGCACTCTAATTTTTTTTCTCTTTATTCTGTTTTCTGGAGGAGGGATAGCATTCTGTGGGAAGGGGCAGCTGTGTTAGCTCCATTTCTAAGCGAAATTTAAAATACTAGAGGAAATCCGAAAAAAGGTGCAAAAGACAGGTGCAAAGCGACTCCTTCCTGCCAACGCATTTGCACGGCTGCATCCTGGTTGAAATAGGCTGGCCTGTATCTCTGCATTGACAGGTGAACAGAGGGTTTTGCCTTGGAGCTAGCGTGGGAACCAGCTTCATGATGTGCACATACTGCATTGTGATCGCTGTATTTATAGCTTTCACTGAAGTCATCCGTGCATTTCAGCTGTAGGACTAAAATGCTAGCAGAAGCTGAATAATTGCCACCTAATGACCAGAGTTACAAAAACTGACAACTGCGTGTTTATCAGGAGGAGGGGATGAATGATCACAGAGTGTTTTCTGCATGACAACATATTTGCAAGAAGGCCCTAGTTAGTTTTTATGACACTTAAATACAACTGTTGCTCCAGTTCTGAGGTATGTAAATTAAAGTTATTTATTTAATTTGCATTTATTAAGTACATTTCTGATGATTAATGATTCTGGGGTTTTGTAGTAGTCTTTCTATGCTACTGGGTGTCTTTCTTCCTCTTCCACACTAAAATATTGCAGCAGTAGCTAATCCTTTGTCACAGCTACATAGGCAGACCTGTGTGGTTTCTTCGTAAATTATTGAAGGATATTGTACAGATGCGGAGGTTCACTAAATGAGATTTGATCTCGTTTAATACTTCCATCAAACTGCATCTCAGAAATGCTTTTGAATTGGTTGGATTCGGTTGCAAATTCAGAGATGCTAAGATGCTTTAGAAAGGGACAGGAGCTAAGGATGTTGGATTGGAGCTAATGAAGTAGGCAGGCATGGTCAATGGCACTTCTGAAAGGTTAGACTCTTGTGCCAGCAGTGGCATATAAATAGCTGAGGGAGAGGTATGCCCAGTCTCACAGGCAGGTGTTTTCCCGTAAGTTTTATCAGCTTGCTAGGATGGGGAAGGACTGTAAGCCCTCTCATTCTAGAAATCATGTTAACTACAGATAGGAGACTTATTGTAGGCACAGGAATTATTACAGATTTACTGTCAAGGTTGCGTCTTTGTGCAAGATGATTTGTGCCTCCTACAAAGCAGACTGAGGTAATTCTGTTTCTTTTGGTGGCTTGGGGCGTTAGCTGTTGAGGAATATTCTCCAAATTGCCACAGGTTACATGAGGAAGGGATTTGGTCTGAGAGTTGGTGAGTCAAACTCCTCCAGTAGCTATTTGGAGACATCGCTGGTTTAAGCAAACCTGATGCCAAATGTGTTTGTGGCCTGTGACAATTTTCACTGTGTGCTGGCTTGCAGGACGGGATGTTCACGGGTTCTTTCCTCCAAGGTGAATGGCAACTTGCTGTGCGAGTTACCGCTGACGCCTTGCTGCTGCTGCCCCGAAGCAAAGCCCAACTGAAGGAGCAGCATGGCCTTACTCTTACTTATTTTGAGGGTGGGCACTCTGCCTGCTTGAGGCAGGACAGGCTGCAGCACACCGGCCAGAAGCACTGAGCGTGACCTTTTTGTGTTGCAGTGTTGGCGTACATGCAGTTTGTGGAAGACTACTCAGAGCCGCAGCCATCCATGTTCTACCAGACCCCTCAGAATGAGCACATCTACCAGCAGAAGAACAAGCACCTCATGGAGGTCTATGGGTTCAACGACTCCTTTATCAGCTTAGACCCCTCTCAAGATCTGGCACCTCCACCTGCTCTCCCACCGAAGCAGCGGCAGCTGGTGAGTGACATCCGCGGTGCCCTCCCCAGCAGGGTGCTCCAGCCCCCTAGGAGCAGCTCTGTGTTTGCTGCTCCTCTTTCTGGCAGGCTGCGGTTGTGGGAGGATGTCTCATCGGTGTTATCCACATCATGTTCCTTGCCATCTTGTTAACGTGTTTTTAGGCATTTTGCATCATCTACTTTGAGCTCCTGCGCTTCTTTCTAACCCCGTATTCAGACTATTCGCCATAAGCTCTGAAAATCCTAAAATGCCCTAAAAATGAAATGTTAGTCTTCCACATGGCATGGCTGAATCTATGCCAGACTACAGGCTTGTGTAATGACAGTTGCTTTGAAGATTTTGACACGCTGGGCAACACAATTTTCAAGAGATTGCTGCACTGTTGTTCCCCATGTTGTTTTCAAACTGTTGTCAAGGATGCCACTAATAATAACCATTTAAACATCATCACTGCTTTTATGGCTTAGTCTTTGCCAGAGCCACAGAACTTTGGTACATCCATTACTTAACTCATGCATGTTTTCCCCCCATTAGTCCCCTTGTGTGATTCAGGATTTTACCTGTTTTGCACTGTTCTGTGGCAATAGGAGCTGGGGGGCCATGCCAGTGGCACCTCTGCCTTTGTGTACCCCGGGGCTTTGTTTTTTTGTTGTTGTTGTTTGTTTTTGTAAAATTGTTTGTTTTACTTGCATTTAACAAGAATGTTAATTGCCTTCTGAAAAATGGAATTTCTTGGTATTCTTTTGGCCAGTTCAGACTACTGGCACATAAAGGCACATTCACAAGTGTATGTGCGTTGGGTGGGTGCTGGGTTGAACATTAAGGTGAGCCCCGTTTTCCACATAGAGGTGAAGTCCTGGCCTCAGCGATGCCAGCAGCAATGTTAATTCCAACCTCAGTGGAGCTAGGATTTTGTCCTGTTTCTTTTTAAGGGTCTTTTTTTCTTTTCTCTTTTTTTAAACTCCAACCTTAGGGGTTTTGTTTATACTATTCTTTATATTAGCTTTTTTAAAGAATAGCTAATATATTTTTAAAATGTATTTTTTTTTGTTGATGCTATCTAACTTACATTGGCCAATGGCTTTAATAAAACGGGAGGAAATGTGGGAGCAGAGCCATGCTCTTACCATCATGAGGGCAACTGTTGCAATATGTGCTCCTGTTATCTGTGCTAAAGTTTGACTGTCCCAGAGTGCTACTTTTTAATCAAATAGGAAAAGCTACATAGAGTTCTAATGTGAGCATTCACCTAGTTGTATTCCTTTGACACAGGTAGGAGTCTTAAAAAATAAAGTAACGTTCCTGGCCAAGTAAATTTAAATAAAGTGAGTATTATGCATTACTACTTTGTGGGAGTGAGACCTTAAATGCCCCTGATCCGTGTGATTTGCAGGGACACTAAAGACCCTACAGGAACCATTTCTGAAGGATCAGGCAGTTCTCCAGGGGCTGTGGTCCCTTGTCAGAGTGATCTTTGCACTGTCACTGGTAGTCCCTTGCCCTACCTCCTCCTCCTAGAGGTGACTACGCTCTAGCGACAGTTTCCAATGGTGGCTTGGTCTATACATGGTCATGTAGGGTATGTAAAGCACAGATTTCAATTTTCACGGAGAATTATTTAGTACTGTAGTCATTATTGTGTGGAGGGCAAATTCTGCTCCTTTTCTGAATTTGTCAGCTGAAGCAAAGCATTTCTTTGCTGCCCTTTAATCATTATCTGGGCAGCCAAGATGTCACTGTTTTGCCTGCCAGGCATTCTTGTAGTCTTGCAGGCTTGATACTATCGAGGTGTTGCTTGCAGTTCCCCTGAAGCAGAGGTTTCTTGAAATGCAGCCTCGCACCCCTGCCTTCATCTCTCAGTTGGGAAGGTGGTGCAAGCAGACAATGGCTCGTTCAGCAATCATTGTAAAAGCCATCAGACTCTATGGTTCCTCTGCTCCTGCTGCCCTGAGAGATTCTGAAACAGCAAATCATGTGGACGTCAGCTGCTCCAGCAGCAGGGAAGTTTTGCTGGATGGACTTCTCTCTAAAATAATAGTTAGGAAGTCCTTTCTTGCGAGCTTCATATCTTGCGTAGGAAACATTTGCACATTATATTCACCAAGTCAGAGCTGAGAAAGCCTAGATACAGCTTAGCCTCTCTCAGACCATTACTGTAGTGGAATTCAGGAGAAATTCTTAATAGTATTTGTTATTGACAGTGTAATATCTCCCTCTTGTGCAAACGATGTATAATTTTGGATTGGACTGAAAACTTGCTGGACATTGATTCCATCAAGTATCCCAGCAGCACCTGTGAAGGCCCATAGACCACACTGGAGAGTCCCAAGTTTCCAGTCTGCATGTTGCCAAAAAAAATAGCAGTCTGCAAGAGATGGCTGCTTAACAGCTAGAAGGAAGAGCCAGTTCCCTGCTGGGCCTATACCTGCTCCTTTGGGCATCTTCTCCCCTGTGTCATGGAGAAAAAAGAGCAGCATGGAACAGTTGCCTTCTGCTGAAGCAGCTGTCCATGGGTGAACTGGGAGGGGGAAGGGGGTGTTTATTTTTAAGGGATTTGTGAAACAAAAAAGATTTGAACTGTGATTTTAGTCATGCCTCTTGAGCTCCAGAAGGGCGTATTGGTGTGTCTGGCTCTGATGAACTGTATGAATAGCTGTTTGCTTAGCAAGCCATTATATGCATTGTTTTACAGTTAGCATTTCTTATCCTTTATTCATAGCCTTTTCTGTGCTTTCTTTCTTTGTTTCTTCTGTCTCTTGCTTTCCTCCCCCTGTTCAGCAGGCCTCCTATGCTGCCTCTTCTTTCCCTTCTGTCTCCTACTGTGTCCAGCAAACTAAAGTGCCCTTCACCCCCGAGGACACCGGTGCCACTCAGGGCCTCACTATGTCAGTCTCTAACTCCTTTCTCAACCGGCACAGCTCCTTTCCTGTGCACTCGGTGAGTTGCTCTCCGCACTTCTGTAACACGTGTGTGTATTTGTGTCAGTGATGAAATGCTCGTGTGCAAACCTGCGCTTATGTTCCCAATTCTGGGTAAAGGGAGAAGTTCTGTGGGGGCTCCTGAACTCACGTTGTAGTAAGCAGCCAGGTGATAAAAAAGGTTTGTAAATCTTTTTAAATTAAATACAGGGAAGATGTGGCTTTCACTACTTTATATCCGCATCTGTATTGACATTTGTGGTGAGGGACTGATGGAGGAGATCTGGCCTGTGTGCCAACGCACATGCCTGTGTGCTAAGGCACACTCCTTTGACCTACATGTTCCTCAGGCTGCAAGTTGGAACTGCAAAGTCTTTTTGTTCTGTTGTGTAATGTCAGCGATGTGGATGAGTCGATTAAATGCTGCTGTGTGAATCTGGCCTTTGGAGAAATAACGAGATGCCATCCCTGAAATACGTGGATTTAGTCAAATGCATGGAACAGTGGCTACAGTTTCTTATTTTTTCTAGAAAATGGCCTCTACCACATCTTTAATCTCATATTTGCTTGTCCACTTCCCTTCACGTCTCCATGGTCCCAAACAAGCTCAGTAAGCTTGTATGATTTGCTGACGGATGAGCAGGGTTTCTTCTCCTACAGCTCTGGTGAGCGGTCTGAAGAGAGAACCACAGGAGGAGCTGAAAATGATTTAAATCGAAATAAGAATAATCTTAGAGCACCTAATCAGCTGCTTAAATTAAATGGTAGCAATAACAAAGTGTTAATATAATGAAATTAAATCTAACCATGGGATTCCAGCAGCTCAACAGTATGAGGATCATTTGCATGTAAGACTGTATGGTTATGCTCTGATTGCCTGCATGATGACAACTGAGAATAGACTATTTCTTATCAGTGACCTGGATGTTTAGTAAATTAGATTTATTTTGGAGAAGAAATTATCAGGCAAGACTTAGGAAAATTCAGAAGTGTTTCAGTTAGTTTAATACTAAATATTTGAAGACTGTATCCTTGCACTCTGTCACTGCTGTCTTTGCATTTCAACACTCATTCGTTCTCTAAAACTTAATGACAATGATGTTATGTGCTGGGTCTGAAGAAGAAAGTATTAAAGTACAAGTAGTGTTACTTCACAAGCAATGAATTAAAGCTTTTGGCTTCCAATTGTATGAGAGAGAGCAGTATCATAATTTTGCTGCTCAGTTGAAAAGGCTGAGGTGTGGTAAGGTTAATGCTTGCATAAATCTGTGGAAAACAGTTTTAAAATTTGAAATAATGTGAAAGTTCTGAACTGTACAGCTTTCTGTTTGATAGTGGTCCTTGCAAAGAAAACACAGAACTGTAAGACCAGGTAAAAGCACTTCACTATTTTTGTTTTAATTGAGAGGCTATAAATATGATACTATAATGTTCTAAAAATATGTGGGCACATTCACTTTAAAAAGTGTCCTGGTTAGATGTAAATGGTTACTGCATACTTAATTGTTTTGACCTGTTCTAGTCTTGCTTTGGACTACATTATTCTGAATATATTATTTTATGACATGTTAAAACTTCATTAAAAAATCCTTACTCATTTTTGCAAGGATTTGATAAAGGGAAAATGAATGGCTGAAGCATGAGGAACAATGAGAACAATTAGGCAATGCACTGTCAAATGCACAAAGGAAATAACTGAATTAGAAGTGGCGACTTTCCCATTAGTGCCTTTACATTATGGTAATCTCATGGTTGCTCATGACTCTAGCTGGTCTATTTCTTCACAGGCAAAAATGAGATTTTCACTTTGACAGTGTCTCTTTGTCTCTGAGCTGCAAAAATACCAATGTCCTTACATGCTTCATAGCTGACCCATATAATATCATAACCATGGTTTATCCCATTTTCCCTATCCCTAATGAGACAGAGAAGTGAAACAGCTGTCAAGGTTTGGATCATTCCCAGGGTGACACCCTGCATTTCAGCACTAAGAAGGACCAGAGCCCTTCTTGCAATCTGCTCCTGAGCATTGCCTGGAAAAACTGCGTTTCACGTGAGGGATACTATGAGCTGTACCAGTAGCACTTCATATGCATTGCTGTGCTCTGCTCTCCTGTCATTCTCATGTCTTCATTTTTTCCACTCTCACTCAGATGAGCACCATGGTGAACAATAAACCTGTTAAAAGCTAAGCATTAGCTCTCAACTGGTCCCAGCAGGGGAGTTAATGCTAGGGAGAGCACACCTTTTGCATACCAGCCAACCGAGGAGCTGGCCTCCTACGTACCCAAATAATCGCTGGTGGTCATCAAATCTCTGAAAATGATACGTCTCCTGCGTTAATCTTTATCCCTTCTATACATGAAGCAAAAACCTCCTCAGATCAATACCAGGAAGTCAGCGCTAATAAACAAAATGGCTGTCCATTAACACAACGTGAGCAACGCTTTGCAGATTTGCCAAGCATAGCCAATTTTCAGAAAGTGCCCTGTGCTTTTTCTCTTCCCATGAGGCTGACCTGGGGTGGACAGCAGGAGTCAGTCCCAGGGGAACACCTAGCCCCATACCAATCTGTTCATGTGAAGGCAGCAGGAAAGCCGAGCCTACACCATGTTTTGCATGTTAGCGTATTAGGTCTGTGCATAAAGTTCTAGATCCTTACTACTGATCTACAGGGCTTAAAAACATCGTTTTCAGACAGTGCTTTGAAGAGAAAAAACAAAACAAAACCAAAACAAACAAAAAAAACAGTGAAGGAGTTCAGAGCATCTTTACTCTTAATTTGTAATTTGTGAATTTCTTTTCCAGAATCCTGACTTTTATTTCCTGTCCCATCAGAGCTGCAGACACTGCTGCAGTCCAGAAGGCACCACTGCTCTGTCAACCCACTAATCACGCTTTTCCCGTCTTTGCAGGAAATTGTCAGAAGTAATAGCTTTTACTGGATAGAGGCAGATCTTGAGCAACTGGATCAAACCTCATAGGTTTGGCAAGTTGGGTCTGTTTTTCACTGAGTCTGATTTGCATCTAGCCTCTGTGCCAGCAAGGGTCATGTTTGTAGCATGGGCTGATATTATAAGGAAATAAATCATTATCTTCCACACCATTATGCCATTAAATCTCACATTGCTGGGACAACTGGATTGTACTGTCCCATTTTAGGGATTCCCCTCTCTTTTGAAAGCAACTTTCTGTTGCTAGGCGGTGGGGAAGGAGGTATGTGATAAGAATGCATCCTCCTTGGTAACTGTTTGCAGTAGTTTTTCTCCAGCAGATCACTTCCCTCCCTTATTGTAAAGACAGAGATGCTGTCCTTCCTAGCTCCTTGTGCTGTTGACTGGAAGTGGGTGAGCAGATAGCCGAATGGCAGGAATCAAATCTCATGGCTTCCTGGCAGTGGGGGAACTCTGCACTGATAGCAGTGTATCTTGTCTCCTGAATGATTTCTTCTATCTGTCTACATATTTTCCACCAAAGACCGCAGAAAGACTTTCATTCACTTACAACTAGGAAGCTTTTCTTTATTGAAACAAGGGATGCAGTTTCAATGAGGCATGCAAATGCCACTAGTGAAAATTTGGCTGTATCCTCCACTACGGAGAAATACCTTACCTTTCTCAAAATGCTGTTTTGTCTTGCGTTTTCTTGTTAATTAAGAAACATTTCCAGTAACTGCCGAGGAACCAAATTGGCTGCCTGGTTCCAACAGAAGGCATAAGTGATTTCCGTATGAAAACTCTAGTTCAGCGCTTCTGTTTTCACTTGTTCCCACAGTTCTTGAGCAAATTGAGAAAATGCACAGAAAATTCCCAGCAACTGTTTTTCTTTCTTGTGTGTTTGTTAATGTATGTTCAGGAAAAGGAGGGTCAGATAAGTGTTTAAAGACACGCACAATTCAGACATGTGCTTTGCATGTTTTCCCCACCTTGCTCCTATTTGTGTAGCTCAGTTCCAGTCTGCAACCCAGACTGCAGCTCTGGTCCTCGGCAGAGACTGAGTTTTGATTCATATGGTGGTCCGATGGTGGGAGCCACTGTGAAACCAGGACCGTGAGATCACAGTGTGTTAGTTCCTTTCTGTCCTAAGCAGGATTTGGCTCCTTAGTTTGGCACGGAGGGAGGGGGGAAACAAGATTTGCGTCCATTTAACCATCTGTTGAGTGCTAAGTATTGTTTTGCCTTTCCTGTTTCTTGTTCCTTATACATTTATGTTCATTTCCACTGCCCACAGCAAGCCTAGATGGTGGTATTAATAGTGCAGTTGTATGCCAGCATCACCGAATCCTGTTTCAGAAAACCACTTCCTCCGGTGGTTTACATTTATCTTGTACTAGCTGTCTTTGCAGGTCTCTCTGAACAGTCCGCCTGTTGATTTCACAGGCCACATGCCACGTTTTTTGTGTGCCTGACTTTTGGAGCCTTGTCTTCATCTCCGTGCTCTGCCTTTGAAACATACGTCTGCTAGATATGGTAGTATTGTTTACAAGGTAAACAGGAGTTGATGCTGTAGTTGTGATCAGATTGAATTCTCCTGATAGTTTCGAGAGAGATGCATAATAGCATGGTTGGTAAGTCTTGCAAATGTTTTCATCCCCCCTCCCATTTTCATTGCAAAGTTGTACAGGAAACCCTCCCAGTTAAGAAGTTTAGATGTTGTGTTTTCTCATGCAAAAGCCAGGAGACCCTTTCCCAAGGGAACAGAAAGCCTCATCCATCCATCTGCTGTGCTAACCATTATTTAAAAATAGCGAGGTCAGCCGTGCAGCCAGGTCAGAGGCTTTGCTGAGAAACATTCAAGCATGAGGAGTTACTGCCTTTCCTGTGGCAGTGCTTGAAGCCGTTCTGTTGGCAGATTATGTTTCCAGCCATTCATTGTAGGAGCATTTCCTTCCTCATTAGCAAAAGTACCTGGAAGCCCAGCATTGTGTCATGAGATAGGAAGTGTTTTCCAATAGTTGTCTATGTAATTATATTCTTAGGGTGTAGCGGCTTTGTACAACGCCCAGTATTTTGCGAACATAGTTCTCTCCTGTTAGAATCTGGGCATCCAGTTCTGGCACATTGCCCACGTTTCTGTCTTAATAGCATTAGCAGAGGAGATCTAAAAGATCGATCCTTTCCTCTGATAGCTTCATGTTTTGGAATTCTGATGCTCTATCTGATCTGGGAGTGTCAGGCAGGATTGCAGATTAATTTGGCAGAAGTCAGTAGGGTGACTGAGAAGGCTTTGCTTAAAAGGTAGAGACTGTGGCTGCTGATGCTGCAGATGCTCTGACAGCCGTTTAATTGAATTCAGGTCTGAATTTAGGATGGAGACTGCTGTTACTTGCAGTCAGTGACTCTGCCTGTAAACACCCTTTCTCCCTGTTACTTGGTCAGCCATGCTTAGTGGATGTTGAGAAGCATCACTCTTGAAATAATAAGTTTTCTATTAGGGTGCTTATCTCCTGCCATCTAATCCAAATAAACGTTTGTAATGTCATTGACCTTTGGGATATCCTGTAACACCCCTGTTAATGATGGAAAGCTGTTCTAAAACAGAAAATCAAAGGCAGCAAATTGAAAATGTTGAAAGATGCCATCTCTGGAAGACCTCTATGTGCCACACTGGTTTCAGTGTGTGTAGACTGTCAGGTCTGGACAAGTTGGCTTGCTGCTGTTCCCAGGAGATTGCTCCTAGCTGAGGGCATGCTTTTGTGGAAATACTTCCCAAGTGACAGATAGCCTTTTATAAATATGCTTTACTGGTAAGAGGAGAGGGATCTCTCTTTGCTCTCTTCTCCCTGCGTTGGCCATTTGCTGTCGCAGGTCAGAATCCCTCACAGTGGGAGACCGTCTTCTGGTCTTTTTCTAGGAGCCTGGCAGCATGGTCTTCGTTTGGAAAGAGGAAAACATTGGCTCTCAGAGGATCTGGTTGCTTTTTAGCTTCCCAAAGATTATTTCAAAATATTTCACTTAAAGCAAAGCCTCTGAGTGTAGGAGGTTATGTCAGTACAGCCATAGCCGAGGCCTTACTGACCCTGCAAAAAACCTCTGAGAAGCAGAGAAAAACAAGCACTGATTAGCTTCCAAGATAAACTCTTGCCTGTGATTTTGTGGGGCCAGAGGAGGACTAGTTTGCTTATTACAGTTGTCATGAATGGACTCTCCCCTCCCAAAGTAAGTATGGCTTTTAGAGGATGACAGGGCTTCCCAGGGACGTACACCACCCAGACCCTGTGGAAGCCGTTGCAGCAATTCCTGCTGCAGCTGCTGGCTGGGCCGGGCCGGGCTGGACGGGGCGCAGCAGGAATGGGTGCCATATGGACATCATCTCACCGCAGGGTGTTTTTCCACTTTAAAACTATGCTGCATTCTTGGCTCTTGTCCCAGCATGGCTGCATAGCTGGAATTCCCGAGCTGCTTGCAGGCCTGCCGAGCGGGAGGAAGGAGGGGTCTTCCTGGCTGCTTGCTACAAGATGCGACATTACAACAAGACTGGAAGTTGAGAGCAGCCTGGCTAATTAATGCCAGCACACCAAAGGCTTCTCTGCACTGTTCCCTTTGTTAATGGCATGCTGAGAGCGTGCCTGCATCGCGAAATGATTGTTCGTGGATCACATAATGAAGATTAATGCATTCTCCTGGGTACCTGGGCCTTACACTGGCACTTTCTACACTCCCCATGCCAACGTATCGTTTTGAAAGGTGCACTGACAAGGCCAAGGAGAGATGAATGTGTAGAGATTGTCAGTAGTAATGTATCCACATTCAAAGTTTTAAAACTGATGCAAAGTTGTGCTATATTTAGGTCTAAATTGCCTTTGAATTGGGATTAATGTCTCTGAAACTATGCAAGGCAGAAGCTGTGCAAACTTTCCTTTCCCAGCAGCAGTAATTCATCTCCCCGAGCTGTGAGCTGAGCCTGCAGGCTGTATACCATGCAGCCCATCAGCTGCCGAGCTTCTGGCCCCCGTTTGGCCTGAACTAACCCTGCCAGTGCTCTCACACAGTGTGAGCACTTTGCAGGGTGCCTGACTGTCCCTGAGTGACTTGACTGAGGCAGGAGTTCCCCTTGCTCGTGGTCTGAATGAGCTCCACTGTTTCCCTGCAAAACCCTGGCTTTTTCTCTGGGTTCAGCAAGTCAGCGACAGTAACCCTTGGGAGTCCTCAGTGGAAGATGTCCATCAACTGCAAAGTGAAGGACAGCAGATGCTGCCTGTCTCCTATGGGTGCAGGAAGTCCAGCAGTAGAGGAGCTGGGACACAGGTCCTGTTTGAGAAAATGATTTCCTTTACTGGAGCGTTGCCTCTTATTACTGGGACAGCAGTTTGCTGAGCGCCTTCTCGAGCACCATTGCAGGAGTGTTCGGTGGCAGGTACACGTTCTCCATCCGCTCTGCTCTAATTCTTTTTTTGGGGACTGATCTGGGACTTGGGGCATCAGTTGGCATATAGCGCCAGTGAGATCATGAAATACCAGGGAGACAGGGCAGGCATAATGAATCTGCTGAGCCAAGATGATGTCATGAGCCTGGAGTCTTACGAGGGATTTAGTGTTTTGTGCCATGCAAGTGAAAATGAATAAACGTGGAGCATTTATCTGGGTAGAAAGTAAATACAGAGATTAGACTTGTCATTGTTACTGAGGCAGCACCAAAAGCGGATGGTGTCCCTGGAGCCAGGGCTGCTCATCCATGAAGAAATGGGCAGGAAGGGAGAGGAGCCTGTCCTAGAGCCAGTCTCCTTTCAGCCACAGGCATGTGGTAGGGATTTGCATTTTGATTATTTTTCAGTAGTCTTTTAAGCTCTCTTTCCAAAGCATCTCCCTCTGCTCCTCTGTATTATGGCTTGCAATTTGTTCTGGGCCCCTAGAATGCGCACAGAGCACTGCCGGACACAAGGCACAGCGGAGGGCACCCAGTGGAGGATTGAGGTGGTGGAAGGTAAAGTCTAGCCATTGACCTTTGTTTCCTTTCCAGCTTGTAGTGGAAAAACTTCTTTGCCTGGGCTTCAAGCCTGAGGCAGTTCTCCGTTTAGATTTTTAAGCTGATATATTTCAGAGGTAGGGAAAAAAAAATACCACTACCAAGCTGAATGCTGCTGCCAAGGCTCAGGTGATGGACTGAGCTTTGATTTTTATCACCTGCTCAATTCTCCTGAAAAAATGTAGCCTGAATTTTCCAATTCATGCCTTTGTTTCCCTTTCTCCTTTTAGTGTCACGGTGGTGTCACTTTTCAGCCTGGTTTGAGCAAGTTGTGCCTGTGCTTCTTGAGAACTCTGTACCGCACTGTCCTACTGCATATTGCTTGAGCAAGCAACCACCACAGCTTCATTTCAGCATGGTGTTTTTGGATGACGTGATTCTTCCCTCAGTCCACTTGGCTATGACACTGAGCTCACTAGTGGCTGAGCTTTATGGGTTGTAAAAAAAAAAGCTCTCTCTCTAGTGGGTGTCAGCTTTGCTCTGTTCTTGTTTTGGAGTTACCCTGATGGTAAATCTTACTAGCACCAGATGTTAAAAGACAGAGGATTGCTCGTGTTTTTCTTGGCACAATATACTCCCACTGCACCCTGTTTAATATTATCTGAACAGTAATCTGATGATTAGGAGAGATAGTGAAATAAAGCTTTATGTAGATGATCTCTTTTCATCTCTTCAACTGACTTTTAGAGCCACTGCATTAAAGGATTGGTTTGATAAGGAATTCATTGCTCCTGAGGGCAATTATCATTTTTGCTCCCAATGTTTCTCAGATGGAAAGGAGTAAAAGCATCTACTATTGTAATCTCCTTTATCCTTCAGTGTAACTTTGAAGACAGTATCCAGTCACTCCTAACTGGGAGCTGTGTATTCTGGAACAGACTTGACACAGTAGTTGTTAAATTACAGGGCTGGAGCAAACAGCATCTTAAATTTGGATCCTGTGGAAAATCCCAGAAAAGCAGTAAGCCCTCAGCGTACTTTTCCCTGTTGAGATATTTCCAGCATGCTCACAGTCATGGTTTCCATATGCCTTCGCATCCTTTCATCCACTCAAGTGCCCTTCAGGTGCACTTTGTCATTAACTGCTGAAATGCCCAGGCTTTCCCTCGTGTCCAGCTAAGGCTGGGTCCCTGCAGGTGAGCGCCGTTGCCCACCTTCCCTGCCCTCTGAGATGAGCAGCCCGGCTGCTGTTCATGTAAGAACTCACCTCGCCGTCAGAAGACTGGCTGGCGTCCCAGGTAGCAATTCCTGCTGTAATGTGTGGTTGGTAAAATAATGCTGCCTCTGTTCGGGTTTGCCTCTCGACAGAGAGGTGCCGTTGTTAGAATTACCTTGTGCTGTCACTGCTAAGCTGCTGCTGATCTAATTACTTTTTCTTTTGTCTGTCTCCTTTTTCCCATCTTCCTTGTTTCTGTGTTGTACATCTCCGCATCCTGTAGTACAAGTCTGTGTTTAGGTCCTACTCCCAGGACTTTGTGCCTCACAACCAAGTCTCCATACCTCCTTTCCTGTCTTCTACCTCCTCCTCCTGCTCCACCCCACCTTTTCCCCCCGTCCATCCATCTCAGAGCTCTGACCTAGCGGTGCCAGCCACGGCCAGCCAGTCTCCCAGCACTGGGGATGTGCCAAACTCCTCTTCTCAGGAGAGCAGCTTTAACGGGAATGCTCCTGTCTGCCTTCCTTCTGAAACCTCTTTCACTGATTCTCTCCAGACGTCTTCGGTGAGACTATCCAAAGAGGTGATAATGCACCTTAACACAAGGCTGGGGTTTATTTTTGTTTTAAAGAAATGTCACTTGTATTAATACATGCTTAAGCTCAATGTGATCTAGCCTGGTTTCTAAACTTGTGTGTGAATGCAGAGAGGTAATTTCATACAAAAATGATGGCTACAAAAAATGAACAACCTCATGGGTTTGAGAAAATGTTAACGCATGTGTTGGAAACATAAAATGTCAAATGCTGGTGAAGGGGAGAGGAAGAGAAGTTGCTATGGCTTCCTGCCATTGTAATACAAATCCGAGGAAGGTAAAGGAGCGTTTTGTGAGGCTGGTTGTTTCTAAACACAGGCTCCTAGCAGTGGTTCCATCCTGCAGTTGCTGCTGTGGCAGGAACTGGTGATCGCTGTCCTGCTCCCTCCCACTGGTGAGCCCCTGGAGCGGTGGGTTCAGTCCGGCTTGTGCCCTCCTGTGCGTAACCCTGCTGCTTTCTCCAGGCTCCTGCTCTTTCCAGCTGCCAGCAGCTCAGGCTGTGCACTTGGTGGCAGTGCAAGTCGGTGCAGAGCATCGCTGTTGGTGAAGTTGGACTGAAGCTGTTCCAGCACTGCTATGAGTTCAAAGTCCCAGGTTGTTTTTGCAGACTAGTGGGCAGGTTACTTCTTTAAGCACCTCATTTACAAGACAGTGTCTCCTTTTCTTTGCTGCAAAACCTAGAGTTGATGGGATTAGAGCCTCAGCTCTGTGCATGGTAGTGGTGCCTCTTCACAAAGCTTGGAAGAGGGACACAGACTGCAGGGTCAATGATTGATTTTTCACCTTTTGGACCTCGCTGTCGCATCTTCCTTGCATTGGGTCCTCGTTACAGCCCAGTAGCCCTCGCGTTTGGTTTAGTCTGGCGTAATGGCTATAGTCTGTGCTGTGAAGCAGTTTGAGGACACATTTGGGTCCTCTGGGCTGCAGGGCTGATCTGCGCTTAGCAGCAGGACTAGCGTCAGTAGGACGGGTGCTTGTGCTTCAAGCTCTGAACGCTCGGCATCTGCAACCTTGAAGTCCTTGTGCGTGCCTTGCCCCTGCGCAGTCCCCCTCGGAGTGAGTGGCAGCTCTTGCCATGCAGTGCCTGCTGCTGTCCTGCTGCAGCTCAGGGCCTTCTGGATAGTCCTTGAGAACCAGAAAATAACGACCTCTGGGAAGGTACAGCCTCGGTGGCCGGCATTGGCAGCTGAGCTGGAGGAAGGGCTCCTGGTTAGGTGACAGCAGCCGCAGGGAACTGCTCCTCCCAGCCGTGCGCACGTGCGCTCACTAACAGCAAGTGCTGGCAGGGGGCACCGTCACGTATTTCCTTTCGTCCTGTCTCCCCTAGAGTGAAAACGCCAGTGAGGAGGCTGGTGAGGGTGAATACGTCAATCTGTATTCCTCTGGCCAGAGCAACGGGGAACTCCCTCACTCTGGAGGAGTAAGTAACCTGGAGAGGGCCACGCACTGGGAAGGGGCTGCCTGGTGCATGCTGAGCTCGCGCAGGGCTGACGCGCTTGGTACCGGCCTTGCGCATCCTGGGGTGCCCTGTCCCCTTGCTGGTGGTCCCTTTGCTTGCCCTCTCCTGGCTTGCAGGCTTTGGTGGCCTCCTGGTTTGAGTGGAGAGCAGGCGGTGCTGTCGAGGTTGTGAGAGCCCTGGCAGGATGTAGGGATGGCTTTTCCTTCCTCCCTGTCTGATTTGTGCTTCGCTGTTTGTTTGGAGCTGCTTGCGTGAGGTTCCCTTTTAGAGAGCTGCACTCTGACCAGCACGGTCCTGTGTCCTTGTTTACTCTGGTAGCTGCTTTGGCTTTCCTATTTCAATAAATAAAGCCTTGCACTCCTTTTTTTTAATTTTTATTTTTACTTCACCATTTGGGTACAAAGTGACTGATTGATTTAGCACTGTAACCACACACACTTTCTTCCTTTACTCAAGCCTCCTATCTTAGGTATTTCCTAGAGGAGACAGGGTGTACTCCATTGCAGGGAGGTACCATCTTCCTGTTGTGTCACAGCAAACAGCGGCAGAGGTCTGTGCTGATCCTTTTGCCTGCCCTCATTTAGGAAGGCGCGTCTCCTGCAGGATGTCTCAGAGACCTTTATCTGTGCTAGTGTTAAATATCCGAAGAGATAGTGCTCCCATCACTTCCCTTCATGAGACGCAGCTAGGCAGACCCATCCCTTTGGGCAGTTGCTAGTTGTTTCTTAACTTTGGAGAAAAGGGCTTTACAGATACAGTCTGGAAAAATTCTGCAGACACTGACAAATCTTAACTCTCTGGTGCTTTTTCCAGGCTGAATCTGGATAGAGTATAGGTGGTTTCAGTCCTGTCTGTTCAGCAGGTTGAATTTCCAAGTTCTACTCTGCATGATGTTAAATAATTCTGAACTCCAACACCGTTAGATTAATACACCCGTTTGCCATTCATGGCTATTTTCCTCTCTAATAAATGGCTAATTCAAGATGCTGTGTTTTTATTTGCTTTGAGCTGTCTACCTGCTGTTCCACGCCGGGTTCGGATGGTTCTGCTTTTTTGCATTAGCCTCATTTCCACAGCCATGAATTGTGAAGTGGAAACGTTTCATCATTGTGTAAGCTCTTCTGATGGGTGAGAAGGGAGTAGGAGAGACAGTTTGCATTCACCCCTTAAGACAGTCTGGTCTTCTGGGGGCTGTAACTGAGAGGGGAACTGAAACTGGAGAGCTTGGAGCGGGCTGTGTCCATCCTGATAAAAGCAGAAGGCAAGTGTATTTCAACAGGGCTGAAAAAAAATAAGTGGTGAGAGGGTTAAAATCCAAGACAACAGCTGACTTGTGTTGTAACTTTCAGCATCATTTCACAATGTTAAAAGCAAACAATACTAATTACACTAGTCTCCAGAGATGGTCCCAAATTTCCTGTCTAATTAACTTCTGTGTTTTCCTGGCATTTGGCATTAACTTACATCAATCTTTAACCGCTCCGTAGGAATTTACAGTAAAGGGCCATTTAGAGGCAGTAAGACTGTAAATGCAAGCCTAGCTGTGGTGTAGGACCCCAGGCAATAATGAAAAACTTCCTTCTCTTTGCAGGAATCTCCCTCTGTCAAAGACGGCCACTGCAAAGACTCCAGTTCAAACAGCAGTGCCATGGGGAAGGAAGGCAAAGATGGTGCTGAAAGGTGAGCCTGACTCCCACAGAGCACACGCTTCCCAGCCTCACAGTGTACAGAGCATCATCCCTTTTGCCCACCCTCTGCCAAACAGTCCTTGTGGCTGCCTGTTCTATCCTCAACCATCTCGAAGCCCTCCAGATTTTAAGCCCTCTCCCCCCCACAATGGGTGAGCAGTAGGATCTTACTGCACAAAGAGGATCCAGGCAAGACGTCATTACTTAACTCAGCGAGCCTGTAGGGGTTAATGCAGCCTGTGTTCGTCATTGGGAGTCCATCTAATTGGCAGTCCTGTCATAGACACTGGCTGCTCCCTCCTGCTTCCAGGGAAACGTGCAAAAAAAGTCTGTATTGCTGCTGGGAAATAGTCTTCCAGAAGGGAATTTCTTCCTAACACTGCTAGTTAGAGGCTGGCTGAGGCCCCAGAGCAGGAGGCTTTATATCCCTTCTAATGCTCTTAGCTATCATTTGTCTATGTAAATGAAGAGGTGCAGGCTGTAACAGATGGGCTTCAGTAGGAGTGGAGTGAGTGCTTCCCTGCTGCTTGAGATTGCTCTTCAATTGCATTTCTAAAGCAAAAATAGAGAACAGCATTGTTTTGTGTGTGACAGTCAACTTCCCTCCCCCATTTTCCTGCAGTTGGTGTGAGGGTTTTAATCCCTGCAGTGAAGGAGACAATGCAGCAGTGCTCTGCAAAGCCCGGTATCTGGTGAGAGTATAGACTGGTGCACCGGATTCTGACCTGTGCCTGGGGAAAGCTGTTAAGGACGTGCACTTTTTTCTTTTCTTTAGGAATCCAAGCACGGAGGGCATGTGTCCAGGTGCAAGAGTACCTGCCTTTGGGGTAGGAGTACTAGGGTTGTGAATGTACACCAAAAAAGTGGTCAGAGTGCTAAATGTTCCTTCAAAAAGAGAGCCCGTAATCTCCCCTTGTAGCAGCACAATGGGTCATGAGCTGACTAAAAGATATCTATATGCAGAGTATGTTCAGCCTCTGTACATTTGAGGAAGGGCTTAGGTTTGTGTGCACCAAAAATTTGGTGAATTAAGGAGACATGGAAGTGTGTACTCATGCAAGGCATAGTAAAATCTTTTCTGCCAGAAATTCAGGCAGGCAAGTGTTCAGGTCATAAAGGTTCATCTTTCTGCTTTTCAAGAGGTGCACAAAGCAACAGAATTAAAGCTAGACATTTGGTCTTGTTTGCAAAAGATTTACTTCCTGACTTTCTGTGTACTTACCCCTGTTTAACGAAGGTCTCTATACAGAGAGCTTGGGTTGGACCCAGCATCTTTTCTCTTGGATGGGCAATGACACTGATGGTTGTTTGCCTGTGTTTTTTACAGGCAGCAGCAGTCACCGGATGCTTTGGAATCGTCACAGTTGGAGGAAGAAGTAGATGAGCTCTCCCTGATTGACCACAGTGAAATTATGGCTAGGTTAACGCTGAAGCAGGAGGTAGGTTCCTTCAGGGTGTATTTCCATACTCTTTGGTTTATGTTCTATTGAAAGCTGATTCTCTGTGCGCAAGCAAGGTATCAGCTTTTATGTGATAGGAAAAACTAGGTTGCAGCAGAAGTGGTATGCAACTTTATGTGTGCAGACTGTTGTGAAAGTGTGAGATGCTCTCTAAGAACCAGTTTATCTTGTGCCCTTTTCCCAGTTTGTTGCTTCCCACGTTGTCAGCCTGTTACAGTCTGAAATGAAGCAGCTTGAGAGCTAGTGCACAATTAATCCAGGTGCAGGTTTGTGGCAGTGGCCTTTCAGTCTGAAGGCATGTTTAGGAGATTTCTCAAGCAGGACGTTATATTACTGATGTGGAAGAGCAGCCACAGTAACTGTTCCTGTATTTGAGAAATGGCTTTGTTGCTAGCCTTGGGTGCGCTCCCAGACAGCTTTGCTCACTATGCTCTTGAACCAAGCTGCCTTTGACATGCAGCTTGAGGGAATGTGCAGGCTTTTGAAGCTTTCAGACTGTCAGGGGGCTAGCCTGAAAAACAGAAAGAATTTATCATTTACTGGCACTTTAGGAGTGTTCTTTGGTGAGCTAAGATGCAGGGGAGAGAGCGAGAAGCTATTACTCATTCTTTAAGTAGTATTTCATGAATCTCGCCAGAGGGTCACCTGAAAAATTCGCATTTTAGACATAGCTGCTCCATGACTGTAAATCCATGTTTTTTTCAGTTTTGCATATTAAAATGACAGGCCTTGATAAGGAAAGTCAGGCATGACTCCAGTCTCTCCTGCAGGAATATTTCCATTAATTAATTTATTTATTTTTAAACGGTGATTTCTGAACATTTGGGAGTAGCCGATTTGTGTCAGCCCTTAACTTTTTTCTTTATGGTCTACATGTTTAAAACAATATAGAACTGCTACTGTGTGCCATTTCCTGCAGCGTGGGAACCACTGGCTGAGTGATAGATCAGTTTTGCATATTTTCAGTTGTGAATAGCTAAAAGAAAGAAGTTTTCAGAAAGTGGTAAGGCAGGGGTCAAGTACTTAGCAGGGCTGTTTTCTGTTCCTGCTTATTGGATTGCTTCAGGTGACCTCCAGCCAAATAGTTCCAGATTAGGGAATTAACTTGCTAGGTTTTGATGTTCCAGGAACATGCAAGTTGAACGCACAACCTCTCACCCCACAGCCGCTGGGGTACGTGATCCTGCACTTTGAGACAGTTCACACAGAGCTACTGCTCCATTAATGGTCTTCTGGGAGCATTTGGGAGTCTGGGACATTTCTGTTCATTCTTCTGTGGGCAGAAGGTTCAGCTTTCACTGTGCTTCACAGCCTGGCTTTAAGGAGTCAGAGACCCTGAGTGCGGATCAGCCCAGATCCTCATCTGGGACACCAAATGTTTTACTCAAATTCCAGGATTAGCCCAGCACTTTAAGACCGTGTCCCAGCTTGCGCCGCAAACAGTGCCAGGAACATTGTGTACTCTGCCAGTTAGTGCTGAGTTTGAACCCCAGAGATGGTAAACCAGGCCGAAGGGAGCTTGGACCATGCGTAATGCTTTTCTATTCTCATTGCAGGGAGACGATGGG
Source organism: Anseranas semipalmata (assembly GCA_013399115.1). Taxonomy (NCBI): domain Eukaryota; kingdom Metazoa; phylum Chordata; class Aves; order Anseriformes; family Anseranatidae; genus Anseranas; species Anseranas semipalmata. The sequence goes on from VXAA01005480.1 coordinate 1,869,911, forward strand.
CCAGATGTCCGTGGTGGATCTGGAGATATTTTGTTAGTGCACGCAACAGAGACCGACAGGAAAGGTACAGTGGATGCACCAGAACAAAGCTGGGGAGTTCAGCCTGGTGTGGGCTTTTGCTGCTGGTCTTCCGAGTCTCTGTAGTGTGAGCAGTTGTGATGTGACTGTCACAGCTGGGCCAGGGTGGGGAGGACTGCATTAATGATCCCATGAGTTGCAGGGCGGGGGGTTGCGCTTATCTTTGGTGAAACAGAGGTAAGCTGGATAAGCGCCTGTTCATTCCATTTAACAGCAGGGCTGGTATTAACTCCTCATAGCCCTTGCCCGGATCGGGGAGGCGAGGAGCAGCAGTGGAGTTGGTGACAGTATTGCCTTGGTGTCTCCAGGCCTGCCGAGGGTGGTCGCTGCCTTCTGAAAGTGCAGATGTGACGGGCCTCTTGTGGCACGGGTCCTTGTCAGATGTGCTCCTTGCCCTTTGAACTTCAGGGCAGTGGCAATGTAGGAGTTGCTGGGGTGGCTATTGCATCAAAGTGAGAGGGAAGGGCCATTGGTTTGGGCCTAATGCAGTGTCCATGGGGCACTGGACAAGCTATTCAGGTGCTGATCTACTGACACCCTTCATTTTTCTACTGCTAGTAGGAAACTGCTGGCTGGACTACTTCCTGGTCCAGCTCTGTACCGCTTGCATGCTGGTAGCCACCCCGACCAGTTCAGGGAGGGAATTCACAGTACATGAAGTGAGATGTGGGGGAAAGAAGCAAGGGGTGGCAACCCCTAGCTATATATTTGTTAAAACCCCACTATCTCTTCAAACCCAGTGACCGCCCATATGAAGCATCTCCTTTCCAAGAGCTGTGACAAAGGCAGCCTCTGCAGCATTTCCAGAGTGATTTTGAACCTGCCAAATGCATTTGTGCTGATGGCCTTAACCAGAATTGATCTCCTTATCTCCTGGGATGCAAGGCAAAATGCACTAACCCACTGAAGCACTCAGCTCTCATATTTTAGAGGTTTGATAGTCAAAGGGGAAATATCTTTCATGTGCATTTTTAAATGGCATCTTTTTTACTGTAGCATAAGGTGTTTTCAATTACTTACCAGCACCATTCAGCTAGCAAGAAAATCCTTCCCCTGGCAGATATATTTCCCTGTTTACGTCAGGCATCAAATCCAGGCACAAAGGACCAAAGTTAGGAACATACTAGAGAAAAGGAGGTAACTCATTGCACTGTGGTTAGATATGTGTATATATATATATATAAAAAAAAAAAGTCTAAATGAGATGGTGGAAAAACCCCTTATAAAAAAGCAGAAATGAATAGAGAAGCTCTGATTTACTCTTGCTATTCTCCAAAACAAGCATCATATTGAAAGAACTTCCCTACTGTTTCTGTTTAAAGACAGCTACTTGATAAAGGGACATGTGTTAGATGACCAGCTCATGAATGGGGAGCTCAGAGGAGGTTGCAAGCAGTGAGGTGAAAGCTGTGGAAAACCTCTCAAGACTAGGAAAAACTAGAGCAGGATTTTAAATACACAGCAGCACGGACAGGGAGAGCGGATGGGTGGAGGGGGATCTACGCGGTGCATATCTCAGAATAGTCACAGAGCTTAGCTTTACATACTCTGCCAAGCCGCTGATCTGAATGGAGCATGGAGGAATTTGTGCTATGCTAACCCAGTGTTTGGGTGACTGAGAGGGTTAATGAATTAAGCTTACAATGAGAAGAATTCAGGGCTTGTAAATCAATCAGCCAAACGGCACAGAGGGGTATAGTTAAGAGGCTTTCCTTTAAAGATGAATTTCTTGGCAGCTTTGAGTGCCAGAGCAGACCAGCTGTATTACCTCACATTGCCTTTTGGGCAGATGGGAACCCAGAATAAATGTAACTCCACGCCCTGTTGCATGATGCTTCTTGTCCATTTGAGTTTTCTAAAGGAGCTAAATGGAATAAGGGATAAAAGGAGACTTGTGATCTTTAGAAGCAAAATCCACGGTCAGTTAAGTGCTCGCAGCCGCATGTGCTTGCTGCGGGTGCAGGATTACAGCTGGACAAGGCCTGGGACTCACCCCTGACGTGACCACCCAGCCTTCGGCTTTAGAGCTTATGCCTGATTGTCTTTAGCCAAGAGCCAGCAGCACGCTCTGATTTAAGAGCAGGAGGAAGAAGCGTCTCCGTGAGGCTCCTGCCAAGAGAAACACTGCAGGTAGAGAGGCACAACTCTCACACCGTTCCCTGCTTTTTCCCACCCTCGCCGCACAATGGGTTGATGTTACAGCACATGGGTGTGGGGTGCTCCTTGTCCTGGCTGAAGCAAGCTCTGCGTGTATGGCCAAGCCTGAGCAGGCACAGCAGGAGCTTTTTCTCCCATCAGTGCTAACGAGCCTCTGCCAGCAGTTGCAGTGGCCCAGGCAAGGGCAGTGTGCCATCCCATTGCAGATGCTGACTGCAACGCAGCGTGGTTTTATATCAGGGCTCATAAACTTCCATTTTGATCACTGCTGCCCACAGTGGCCAAGCCTTGCCCAGACTGGGAGTGTGCTGCAGTCCTGACCTGAAATCTTCTTTCTCTTTTGAGGTTTCTGCTTTTTCAGATCCCATCCTCTGTGCCCATGACGGCAGCCAAAGCCTTAGTGATTCTGGGGCCTGTAGCACCCACTGCTGCAGATCAATAAACAAAAGTTGGCAGCGTGCACCATGCCAGTGTTTGTGTCATGGCAGGGTCATGGTCAGGGCAGGGTCAGTTTTTGCAGTGCAATTTACTCTTCTTTTGGCTGAAAATAATTTTATATTTACACTGTCCTGAGGCAGATTTCCTAGAACACAGCAAGGGCAGAGGGCCTGCAGCACCGTATTGTCATAAGAAAACACGTGTGTTCCTGATCATGAGAGAAGAGTGACCATGTTCATCTGCAGGGCTCTGTGCTGCCTGAGCAATAAAGGCACCCATGTCTCATCATCAAATCTTCTCTTTAAAGTATTGTCCAGCACATTTGAATTTGACCTATTATTAAAAGTCCATGTCCCACAAACAGGTGTTTTTCACCAACCCACTTGGTGGTCGCATAAGCTAAAAAGCAAATGGGAGTGCTGCAAATGGGAGCCAGGCCAGGGGGGACGGGGCAGTTTCACTCCTGCTCCTGTGCCTTAGGGTCCATCTGCTGGTAAGAAACAACAGCACAGCTTTTCTGTAAAGTTCGGTCTTGTCAAAATGTGTCCATGTCCACGTCCTCTTTCTGCAAGACTGGATTCAACCTTACATGAAGCTTACTTTTCCGAAGGCAGAGTTGACTGAGGCTTCCTTGTCTTTCTCTGTAGATCTGGTGCTGTACTGTGAAGCCTTTCTGACTACATACAGGACATTTATTACCCCTGAAGAGCTCATCAAGAAGCTGCAGTACAGATATCCTTTTGCATGAAAGGCAGTTCACCCCAGGGACCAGAGCTGAGCAGTCATCCTGGAGGGAGCTGGTGGCAAGTTGTTTGGAGAATGTGGTCAGTAACATGCTTGCCTGGAGGTGCCCCAAGCAGGACTTCCATCGTATCTGCAGCCTACAAATGCAAAATGCCATAGGGCATGTCCATGTGGAGTGGAGTACTGGACCTGAGCGTAGTCTCCGGGGGGCCCTGGCAGGGGAGAAGAGCAGTTCAGATTGTCTGTACAGAACTGGGGAAGTGGTCATTTGTTTGAGACATCTTGTTTGTAGAATGGGGATCATGTGTTCTGCCTCCCGGAGGGGCTGTGGGGATTGCCTGCTTGGACAGATGTAGGTTAACACTGTCAAGACCAATTCTCCCTCTTATTACGAGAAATGCAGCGCAGAAGATAATGTCCTCTTAGCCTCCCAGCTCAGCTGAGCTTGTAACTGCTGATAAGGCCAGGGCTCCTCATATGTGGCAGCATGAGCATTCACGTGTCTGGCAGAGTATGGGGAAGGCTTCTCGTTGAGCACCCTGCCTGTGGTTCCTTCCCCTTTGCTCTGTCCTTGTGACTCCCTTTGCCGTCAGCTGCTCGGTTCAGGCAGTGCAAAGACCTCGTGGGTTTTGCTCCTGTACATGCAGGTCAAAGGGAGCCTGACGTCACCCTGTCCTGCGTCGTGGCTCATCACTGCCATCTGCAGCAGAGCTGCTACTCCCCTTGCTCCTGCTGGGATCAGTGCTGCCAAGGACACGGCAAAATCTCATTGGAGAGCAGGTGTCAGTGAAATTATTGGCTGGGGCATTCCTGCAGGCCCTTTTTGATATTTGACTTACTGGCACCCTGTTTCTCTCTCCCTTTGTGCACCTGGTGGAAGCTTTTTCAACCTCTGCTGTCTCCCTTGCTGCTATTCCCCTTGCAGCAAATTGGGCAGTGAGAAAGGTAGAGGTGACATCTGAGATCTGTTATGAGACCAGATGTCTCAGACCAGTGGGGGAGATGACAGTACAGGAGTGCTGCTCATTAAATTCCACCTCAGAGATTACAGTTTGAGGGTACACCTGCTCTGCTAGCATCAGTTCTGTGAGGCCTAAGTACCTCTTCACATCCCTGCTACCTGCAGCTGGTGGCAGCTTAATACTGTTAATTAGAGCCATATTGGTGTCCCTTATCTCCTAGAAATTGAACACCAGTTTCAGTCAAGACTGAATAATATCTATTCTGATCTTCCTCAAGGCAGCTGTTAATTGTGCTGATGCTGGTCTGACTACAATAAGTTGATTCTTTAATTTGCAACCAACATATGAGAAGTTTTGCCACTTCCCAGACACGTTTAAGAAGCGAGTCAGTAAGAACACATTCTTTGTGCTGGTGAGAGTGGTGGATGAGCTGTGGTGAGTTGCCTTCTTTGTTTTGGGGTGGGAAATGCACAGTCAGTAACAATATATAAGCCAGTTAAAAAAAAAAATGTGTTTTTTAAATCCCATATATGATGACAGCTGAAATCCCCTACCCTGACCAGCAAGATACCAATAGTGCTGGACACAGGGACCCCTCTCGTTGGGTGTGTCATGTCTGGGTCAGTGATTATTTTAAAATAATCATTAAAAGGGGAATCTGTGAGAAGGGAAGAGCTGGGAAGGGGAGGAATTTCAGTCACTCAGTTCTGCTTGTGGGAAGGAGCGATAAGACTGCACAGATACAGATTCTGTAGCTTGGAGTCATAGCACTGATGCCTTCCCTGGGTTTTCCATCTTTCAGCTTAGTGGAGCTGACAGAGGAAATTCTCAAGCTGCTGATGGACCTGGTGTTCCGGCTGGTCTGCAACGGGGAGCTGAGCCTTGCCAGAGTGTTACGCAAAAATATCCTTGATAAAGTGGATCAGAAGAAAATGCTGAGATATGCCAATTCTATCAAACCTCTTGCAGCCCGTGGGGTAGCAGCCAGGTGAGGAAGTATGCACATAGCCATATCTTGGTCTTTTCTGAGAGACGGGGTGTCCCTTTCTTGTGGAAACAATGTTTTTCTCAGACCAAAATATAAGAAAGGAAAGAAAACAGGTCACATTTTCTTATCCTTTAATTTTCTTCTTTCTTTCCTACAGGCCAGGGACCCTGCATGACTTCCACAGTCATGAAATAGCTGAGCAGCTGACCCTCCTAGATGCTGAACTCTTCTATAAAATTGAGGTACAGAGATGAGGATGGGGTGAGGGCAGAGGGAGGGATTTGAACACATACAATCTCTGCAATCTCTGGTATTCCCAGCACACCTGTTGCATTGTAGGAGACAGCTGAACTTGTGTCAGCAAAAGACTGCGAACACAGGCTGTGACTGGGAATCTTAAGGCAGAAATCCCTTGATAATGTGTGGTATTCTCCCACCCCTCTCTTTTTCTTCCTTGACAGATACCAGAAGTTTTGCTTTGGGCAAAAGAGCAAAATGAAGAGAAGAGCCCCAACCTGACACAATTCACAGAGCACTTTAATAACATGTCCTACTGGTAAGGAGCTCAGAGCAACCATGGCACTGAACTGTGCTTAACCTCCAGTGTCCTAGAGTTCAAGACATTCCTTGCAGAGCTGGGTTCCCTTAAGTGGTATCACATACATGCTTCTGGCCAGGAACTAGATGCCAGGCTCTCAGAGATCCCGGAGCACAAGAGAAACAAAATCATTAGGGTTTTGGAGGGTGCCGTAACCTGAAGGAATTATTGTCAGTACCATTGAGCCCTTCAGACAAACATTCCCCTTGCAAATGAATGCACTCTGTGCATTTGTCCTTGGAATTATTCTGTCTTTGTTGTGAATTAGAGTGCTCCATTTAAGTTGGAGTTACCATGAACTTTTTAATATTGTTGTTTCATCTTTATTAGTTACCGGTTTTGTAAATGAAACAACAAGAAATCTGAGATCTGCTTAAATTGGTTTATCTTTCTGTTTTTTCTGTCTGTTTTTCCAGGGTCCGTTCAATAATAATGCTACAAGAGAAAGCCCAAGACCGAGAGAGACTGCTCCTTAAATTTATAAAGATTATGAAGGTATCAGCTCAGTTCTTGCAATGAATCACATGCGCTTGTTCAGTAAAGGAGCAGGAGAGTGGGACATTTCAGTTGGTAGAGCTGTTTGATGCTCTAAGGCTTTTCAGATTTCTAGAGTAACTGGTATATTCTTCCTTTTCACAGCACTTACGAAAGCTGAATAATTTTAATTCCTATCTGGCCATTCTTTCTGCACTGGATTCTGCACCCATCCGAAGGCTGGAGTGGCAGAAACAAACCTCGGAGGTGAGGAACAGCACAGGCTCTCTTCTTTAGGGGGGAAAAAAGATAACTGTGGTTCTGGTATGAAACAGCTGGGTGGGTTTCAACAGCTCAGCAACATCCCAGGGTGGAGGGATGGTGGATGAATGCTCTCCAGTGGGAATAATTCCACAGTGCTGGAAGCCTGTAGTGCTGCTGGGCTTTCTGACAGCTGCAGAAGTGCCAGCGTTGTCAGAGGCTGAGAACAGCCGCTTCCTCCCTGCAATTTGAAGGCTTGGTGAAGCTGAAGGCAACGAAGTTCTGTGTATATGCAGCAAGGGTCAGGCTGAGCAAATCCACTGGAGGCGTTTGCAGGATGGCCTTAACTCCCTGGGGGAGAGGTTACAAAGAAAATGGGTTTGCAGCAGTGACCGGGGGCTTTGTGTTCTGCTAGGGCCTGGCTGAGTACTGCACGCTGATTGACAGCTCCTCGTCCTTCCGAGCCTACCGAGCAGCTCTGGCTGATGTGGAGCCTCCCTGCATACCTTACCTGTGAGTTGGTGGTTCCTTTCCTCTGCTCTTACTTCTGCACATTCAGATGGTTCCTTCAACAATTTCTCAGCATCTTCTGCTCACTTCAGCGCTTGTCTTTTGCCCTACATCTAAAATAACACATCAGTGTGCCACATCAGACCCACATGCCCCCTCTGAGCAATGTGTCCTGTAGCAGGGAAGAGCAGGGTGGCAGCCTTTGGCATGGCTCCTCCTTTGCCCTGTGGTGCTGCATTCCTGGTACAAGATGACTGGATTTCTCCAGCCACTGTCAACACCGAGGATCTCATTCCCTTCTGTAACCGTCAATCAAAGCTCAGACCACCTGCTGCTGTTTCAGATGCTTTACTTTGTGTCTCAGCTTTCTTTTTGTAAAGGTGAGTTGACTGTGGCAAAGGAGAGATCGAGTGGCTGGATCTTTAGTTGACACCTTTTAACTATAGTTTCTTTGGGGCTTGTGCACCGAAAGACAAATTTTCCAGTGAGGTGAAATGGATCCCCCAGCTTCGAGCTGCTTCTTGCTTCTCTGCAACAGTTCTGATTCTGATGACCATGTGTGACAAGCCTCTGTACTTGTTTGCCTAATCCCTGGCCCGCTGCCCCTTTCTCTCTTTCAGAGGCCTAATTCTGCAGGACCTGACCTTTGTTCATCTGGGAAACCCAGATTACATTGACAGCAAAGTCAACTTTTCCAAGCGCTGGCAGCAGTTTAACATCCTGGACAGCATGAGGTGCTTCCAGCAAGTGTAAGCGCAGCAGCAGGGGGAGCAGAGCCGGCCGCGGGCGCTGGCGTGGGTGGTTGTGGCAGAGGCACGGGAACTGTTGTGGGAAGGGAAAGCGTCGTGATAGAGAGGTAAGGAGACCTGGCAATGACACAGCTCTGGTCGTGGTCTCCTTCCCTCTAGGTTAGGTATGATTACAAAGGTGTGATGGCACTCTTCCAGTGTTACTTTTGAGATCCAGTGTAGCAAAGTTTTCCTACTCTTCCTTTTCACACAACAGTTTTTGCTTCAGGTTTTTCTGTGGCTGGTTCTTCTCTTCTCTGGGTCATGAAGGGTTTTCCTGAGCGGTGTCTCACAGCAGAGACAGCAAATCCAACTGCCAATTTCAGTGATAGGGTCTTTTTTCCCACTTCAGCGATGAGCGTGATGTTTTTTCCCTTCTTTCTGTCACACCCCTGTCACAAGTAGTGGGCTTAGGTGACACAGACCCCAGTGCTGGATCTGTGCTAGAGCAGGGTTTGGGTGGCTCCAGGCTGGGGGAGGTCCCCAGCAGCCCCTTGTTTAACTGCAGCCTTTCTCTGTGGTTCTACAGACATTATGACATCAAAAGAAATGATGACATTGTGTCATTCTTCAATGACTTCAGCGACCATCTGGCAGAAGAGGCCCTTTGGGAACTGTCCCTCAAAATCAAACCTCGGAACATTACGAGGCGGAAAACAGACAGAGAAGAGAAAACCTAGGAGGAGAGGTTTGTGCGAGCGAGGAGAATTGCTCGGCAGATGCACAGAGGGCAGCTATGAGACTGGAGTTCGGTATTTGTACCTGTTACTGGGTGACGCACCCTCCCTCCCGGCTGGCAGCAATCACTGGGTGTATGTGAATGTTGGGCTCTTGCAGCAGGAGAGCGGTGACCGCCTGCGTGAGCCGCCTTCTTGCCAGACGGCAGCAGCTGAGGGCAGAGATCAGCCAGTGCTCGCTGCACTCGCCTTCCTTCTCCTCCCATCCCTCTGTGCCATCAAGCAGCTTTAACCCCGAGGAGAGAGCTTTGTGGAAGGAGGGTCCCAGGCAAGTGTGTTACAGATGGTGTTTGGAAATACCTGGGCTCTTGTTTTCATCCATGAAGGAGGATCAGCAAGAGCTCGGCACCCACGGACTTGTCTCCGCAGTGGAAGCAGACGTGGAAGCCAAGGTTTTGAGTCTCGCCCGCAATGCCACCTCGAAACGCGTTTATCCCTAGGAGACGAGGTTGGAAGAGCCTCCGCTGTCTGCCAGGGGAGCTCTGCTTTCGGAGAGCTTGCTTTTGTTTACAGGGGTCTTCGGTTTACCCCAGATCTCTCTCGCCTCCTTTATGGGAGGAAGGCGCCGGTTGTAGATACAGAAGAGGCACTGAAAACGTGGGCAGGGACCCGCCATCTCCAGTCATCGTATTCCCCCCCTCCTCCTCTCAGATCTCATTATTTAAGCAACGGTAATCCCTCCGAACCCTGGAAACATTGACTACCCGAGGTACTGTGGTTCACCTGTCCTGTGAACCTGTATCTTTTAGTGATGGTACTAGCTTTTGCACAGTAAATTCTGTAGTATATGACTGTAAATACTAGTATTTAGAATCCATTGGGGAATTTTTTTGATGCATGTCTGAATACCGATGGGTTTATAGGAAAAAAAAAACGAAAAGTGCAAAACATTATGTGTAAAACTCACAACCGGTGACAACGTCGTTCCAAGTACTGGAAGAAAGGAGGCTTGGGGCAGCGGCACGCGGAGCTGGCTGCGGGGCGGGAGGCAGGCGCCGGGCAGAGGAGCCAGCAGATCCGCTTCTGGGATTGTAAATGCCAGCAGGGAAGGAGCCGAGCCTGCCCGTCCCCACCACCTCCTCTCCTCTCATCGTTGCCAAATGGTTTTCTCGGGGGTTCCCCATCCGGATAACCCGTGGTGCTGTGCTCTCTGACCCACGCTCTGGAAGAAGCCCCAGCCAGGCCCCGTCCCCAGCCCTGCCCAGCACGGGAGAGGGGTTAGCACTGCCCACACACAGCGTGACCCCCGTCTGTCCGGTGTGCCTTATTCAGCCCCTCTGTCCCCTCCCCGTGTCCCCCCTGTCCCCTCTCCCAGGGTGTCCTCGCCAGTGCAGCCCCAGCTGGGCCCTTCCCCTCCCTCCGTTCTGTCCTCATGCAGTTGTTTACAGCGTGGGTCGTGGTTTTGAGCATATGCTGTAGATTTTATCAGCCTTGCAAGGCCTTTTTCAGACCCATGTCATGTGGTCACAGGTTTTTAAAAGTTCCGCCTAACAAAATCCTGCAGTTTTAGAGCAGTGGCTCATACAGGATGTTTTGCAGAGCATCCTTGATTTGTTTCTCAATAGCAGGTCAATGTTTGCTAAGCCTCTGTTTATTCTGGGTGAATCAGAGGTGCGAGCACTTCCTTCTACAGATTGCAAAGCCTTAGCGGCTCCCTGTACGTGCGGGCTCCAGTTGACAGCCTGCAGCAGGGAGCGACGGCGGCATTACTCCATTCGCAGGGTTGTCTCCAGCTCGATCGCTTCCCTGAAGGCGCAGGCAGCGGGCTCATCGGCGCGCCGACTCACGCTGCCCAAGCTGCTGCAGTGGCCTCCGAGGTGCCCTTCCTTGGCAGGGACCGTGCCGAGACGACCGCATCGGCATCAGCAGCCGAGCATTTCAAACACACGGCCGAGTCGTGCGGCCGCGTCTGCTTTGCAGTCTGGCTGTGAGAGCAGAGCAGGATTCTCGAGTGGCCCCCGGTTCATGCTATGCAATCCCCAGAGCAGGAGGAGCAGGGATCTCGCTGTGCTGAAATGCGGCACCTGAGTCAGAACACTTCAAAACCTTTTTTTTTTTTTATGGCACTAACAGCCTTGGAGCTGCATGCCATCTCTGGTCAAGGCTTTGCAATCCCTGAAGGCTTCACAGCCTTTGAAGCAGGAAGTAATACTTTTGTTTTTCTTTGTAAATAAGATTTTAAAAAACAACATGACGAGACTGTGAAAAGGCAAATACAATCTGCGTCTGGCGCGGGGCTCTGCGGGCTGGCTCTGAGCACGTCACTCCCACCGCTGTGTGCTGTAGCATAGGCTGTTTCTAGGAGTATCGTGTGTGGTGATAGCACTAAAACACACCCCGTCATTTCAGTTCCCCACGGCCTGGGGTGCGTGGGGAGGTGCAGTGTCTGTGGCGAGGGCTCGATGCCACCATTGCAGTGGAGGCACAGGGACAGGAGGACCCAGCCGTCGGCTGCAGCTGGTCCGCAGCTCCATCCTGCGGGTGCTCGCCTCTTCCCTCGTGAGTGCGAGCTGTTTCCAGTCCTTGCCCTGCACATGGAACCAGGAGCCCTCCTCGCTCCCAGCCAGCCCCCCCGGCAGCAGGGGGCTCAGCCGGCAGCGTGGGGACAGGAGACGCGAGGCGGGCGCAGCTGCACGTCCTCCTCCGGCGCGAAGCTCCGCGCAGCAGGGTGCGGGACTGGCCCCGAGCATGGGCGCGTGTCTTGCAGGCAGCACCTGTGAGACCCTCGCCTCTCCTGTGGGCAGCGGTGGGGGGTCTCGGTCTCCTCCGAGAAGCAATGCCCTCTGCTACCCGCCCCCCTCACTGCTCCCAAGCCTCTCCCACCATCCCCAACTGTTAGGCTGTATTATATATTTACCACTAACCCAGTCCTGATGGTGGCATCTTCCTGCAGACATTTCAAACCTGTAACTTTTATATTAAAGACAAATAAATACCCGTAACAAACCTGCCTAATGATCCCGTTTACAGTGCATGCAGCAGTCTGTGGATTAAAGTGACAATCGAATCCGCTTCTGGAGCTGGTGTGGCCTCATGTTTTCTCATATCCCCCTCTGGGTTTTCCTCTGCCGTTGGCCCTTTTTGCTTTTATGTTTCCTCCATAAATCACTTCCTTACTGCCCAGCAAGCTGCTCTTGCCCCAGTGCAAGCCCAACCCTGGCAACCCAGGGAGCTCTGGGGGACATCTGCTCCCGTTGCCCCCTGGGCACCGATGTGCCCGCTGTCGGGTCCAGGGGTCTCCGCTCCCTGAAACGCGTGGCACAGCCCAGCCCACGCAGCGGCCTCGCGCCGACTGCCCATGGCTATAAATAACCCCTGCGGCGGCCTGGGCGGCCGCACACACTCCTGCGCTATTTCAGTCCTGGACGGGGTTCAAAATTCCTCTGGAAATAATCAGCATCCGCCGGCTTGGGAGGAGGATGCCCAGACACTGAGCGAGCGCAGGACGCCTGCTCCTCGCAGGGGCCAGCGCGTGGAGCCACGTCCCAGCTGCCCGGCAAAGCACCGCGGGGCTGCAGGGGCTGTGCCCCCCGGCTGGGGCTCGGGTCGGGGCGCCTTCCCCAGCAGCGGCATGCTGCGACCTAGAATTTGCCAGATGGTTTTGTGAGCTCTGAGCAGCTCGGGAGCTGCATGTGCTCGCTCCCGGCCCAGGTGACCCCCCCCCAGGAACGGGCGATGGTTTGGGGGCTCCTGCCCTGACCCGTTCTCAGCAGCTTCACACCTGCCTGGCTCAGGGAGGGGCTGCTTTTGGAGGAAATCCCAGGTTGACCGATCATAGAAGAATTTGCCCTGAATTTTGTGGTGGACAAAAGCCATGGTCAAGGAGAGTCCGTGGTGTGCATAGAGAACAGAAGCTTTGGCTGGGCCTGTATTTTATTTAAAACTGGAAGCAGCGAGAAGGTGGTGATACAGCATATTTATGTGTGCAGAATTACCATAAAAGCTAAAATACATTTTTATATTTTCTCACATTATTAATTACCAGGGAGGGGAGGGGGTGCTTCTCATGCACTTGCACGCCCAGAGCAGCAGCTGCCTGTGCAGAACGGTCGCATGCTTCAGCCTTTCATTACCTTCTTGGCTGTTTACTCCGTTTCCAGCCCCAATTCTGCAAGGTGCTCCCTCTGCCAAGCGTCCAGCGTGCGCCTCCTGCTGCGTCCCAGAGCTGCTGCTGGGTATTTTGCACCTCCAAGTGATGGTCCCAGTAGCGGGGCTGAACACCTGGTGCAGAGGCCGATCGTGCGCGTGGTGCTGCGGGGCCAGCACAGCTCCTCGATGGCTCTGGCAGGGCTCAGCACCGGCATCGCCTTGGTCTGCGTCTGTCCTGCCCGGTCTCTTGGCCGTGGCCCCCGGGGAGGCTGTTCCGCAGACTGGCAGCCAGCGAGCACTGAGCACTGGTGCTGCTGCTGGCCCTGCCAGGTTGGTCCTGATGGCGCCCGGTTGTCGCCCGGTTGTCACCCGCTTCCCACAGCAGCTCTGGCAACGCCACGCGGGGGCTGCGGCAGCTCTGCCTGCCCGGAGCCCCCCAGGCTGCAAGGAGCCCCCGGTACCCTCCATGTCCCCGAGGCTCGGGGCCCTGTCATAGGTAAAGGGCCACCAGGACGTAGATGACCCAGCTGAAGGAGGCGAACAAGCCGAAGAGCAGGCTGAAGAGCACCAGCGACTGGGCCTTCCTGGACGCCACTTTGGCCTGGGCCACGTCCCCGCGGCTGAGCGCGGCCCGGGTCTGGCACGGGGCGGGAGGAAGGGAGAGGTTAGCGGGGACCCGCGGCACCGGGGACGGGGCTGAGGCGCCGGCTGGGTTCGGTGTGAGCTGTCCCCGCGCCGCCCTTACCTCGTGGGAGTAGACGAGCGCGACGACCCCGGTGAGCAGGCAGCAGAAGACGGTCACCAGCACCGACTCCACCAGGTAGTCCTTGGGCAGGCGCTGGCCGGCGGCCGGCGGCCCCGTGCCGGGCTGTGCCTCGTACTGAAAGGCAGAGCAGGGGGGTCAGCCGCTGGGGACCCCCCCCCCTCTTCAGGGGTCAGGGCGGGTGCCCGGGGCCGGGGTACGTACGGAGACGTAGGGCAGGGGTGCGGGCGGGACGCCCGGCTGCGGGTAGGGCCCCGGGCCGGGCTGGAAGACGACGGACACTTGCTGGGGGAAGGCGGCCGGGAAGGGCGGGTAGAGGAGGTGCGCGCTCTTGGGGTCCGGCGGCGAGTACGGCGGCGGGTCCCCCTCGAAGGCCGCGTTGCTGACCGCCGCCACCACCCTGGGTCCCGGCC
>VXAA01005480.1:1890560-1905964 GCA_013399115.1 Anseranas semipalmata
AAAAAAAAAAAAAAAACAACTGTGGCAAAGGTACTATGCCCCTTATTGAACGCAGGTACAGTGCCATTACACACTACCCAGTGAGAAGCCCCCCCGCTCCTTAACTTGCACCTTATGCTACCCTGTGAATTCGCTTGCTGCTGCAAGTCAGGGTATGGGCTGAGTTACCTACCATGTTTTTACCCCAAACCTGTGTGTACAAGTTACAGCAGGTTTCCTTGTCAGCACAATTACTTTACCTTGCTCAGAGTGAGCTCCTCTTCTTATGAGATTTGAGGTATAACCCTGTGGCTCAGAAAATACAATACTGCTGCTGCTAATAGCAGGCCATGGGCTTTATACGAGGGCTGCAAGGCCTCTGGATTCATTTGGCTTTGTCTGACTTTTTGGCCTGCCTGGAATCTTGTTTTAGCTTGTTTAGCTGTAACAGCAATTTTCTAATGCCTAAATTGGTTTATTTTTGCTTCACATTATAAAAATGATAGTTATGTCATATGATTATACATAGATAATAGTAACAAGTCACTATTCTATGTAAAATGAACTATTTATAATCTTAGCTTACTTCTGTAGTGGAGAGAAATGTATCATCATGCAGCTGATAGCAGAGGCATTGAAAGTGGGGGCACAGAATGCACTGTAGACGTATACAGGCATGGCATGATGCTGAAGCATGCAGGGCCTATTACTGATAGTTCAAGCTGTGAACTTTGGAGCTGGCAAAACCCAGGAGTAACAAAGAGACTAGAGAAAAGTACCCAATATATTGAGGAGTGTCCATTTATAGCAACTTCTGTTGTAAAAATGAATTGCAGACCAAAGTGTATAGGTGCTAGGAAACATGGCCCCAACTGCAACATAAAACAAGAAGCCATCTTCATACTCCCAGGAAAGAGGAAGAAACCCTTGCAATGAACTTTTCTCAGCAAAGGACCTGGGATACTGATAACCTACTGTTGACTGAAATCAGCAACCTTCAGACCCACAGTAGTGGTGAAGGGGGGGGAGCAGCAGTAAAGACTGGGAACTGTGTTCATAACAACTATATTACAGTTGAGAACTTTTCTGTAATAGTATTATTTAATTAAAAAAAATTATATATATTTTCCTGTTATAATTACTATCAATTAATTGATCAGACTGTTAAAATTGCAATAATACTAACAATAAATGCTTGGCTTTGCATAAAAGGTGTGTTTGCTTTTGCCTGTAACAAGACCGTCAGTGTTACTGTTTTCGGATAAGGATGTTCCAGCTGTCCTTCCAGCGCAAGTCCTTGAGTTCAGCAACAGACAGTGAGGGCTCCCCATAGGTCACGGGGCTGAATGTGCAATAGACAAGGTACACTGAAGAGAACCAGGCTATGATCAATGCTCTGAACATGCTCTTGGGAAGCACAGATCTGGGATGAGAGAAGGAAAGAGCAGTCAAGTTACATCAATGCTTGCTGACTACTCCATCCAAAAGGAAGATGTAAATATGGCTTATATTTTTTTAAAGCAAAATGCCACTGCTGGGAAAAAAAAAACAAAAAACTACCACTTTCTTGCAGCAGCTTGCCAATGTGCCAACCCAGGGGAAAAGAAGTGTCACTTGTCTATCTGTAAAAATTAAATACCTGAAGAGATGATCGCTGAGATGCTGTAATACGATGGGAATCAGGAGAATCTGGAACGTGAGGGCAGGCAAGTAGTGGTACAGGAAAAGCGTCTTCTCCATCAGGAAAAAGGGCAGGTAATTCACGACCCAGCCTCCAACACAGATTCCCCCAGCTGATACCCACAGCTGCCACGCATCTGCAGAAAACAGGAGAACACCTCCACCTGATATCATCTCAAAGCACTGGCCCTGGAAATTAAAGTCTCTAAAAGGTCATTCATTTGCAGGGTTTGCTCTTTTTTTCCATTTTTTTTATAGTTTCTGCTAATACGACCTTTAACTTTACCACACTTAAACTGAGGGGAATGGTTACTTTTTTTTTTTTTGCATGCCCTTATGGAGTACCCATCAAGACAGATTACTGCCAACATGAAGCAGTTTCACAGCATGTCAACAGAATGTACTGCCAGAAAGGTCAGCATAAAACTGTCTGGCCACATGGAGGAGATGGTACCTCTGTTGGAAAGACCCCATTAAAATAAATCCCTCCCCATACAGCCAGTATCTATCTCTATTACTTTTATATCCATCACAAAAGATCTCAACAGAATCCAAATTTCATGCCTGGAGCTCTCTTACATCCAGGGAATGACTTAAATACTACGCTGGCTATAGAGGAATAAAGGGAATGCTCTATATGTTTGTGTGTTCCAAATAAAAATGTCAGGGTTAGAGGGTGGGAAAAGACGCTAAGATTGCCAAGTGCATAGTTGCAAAAAAAATGTGGCTTTGGGTCCATTAAAGTTTAATAGACCAGGAGACACCCCCAGTGGAATCAGACCTTCAGGAATGTCATAAATTTTTCTCCTTCGTCGTATCAAGTACCACAGGGACAGGCACATATAGACCACAGCAGCGATGTTAGCTGAAGCCCAGGTGAGAACATTCCCAAGGAGATGGATCTGGGCCTGTTGGATAGAAGATGGTCTAAGCCAGAAGAAGGAATGTGCTGCAGTTCTTTTAGGTAAGTTCAAATATTACCTACACATACTTATTAAATTAAACTTCAGCGTGTGCCTGGCTAGTAATCTGATCTTTCCTGGAACAAAGCAAGCTGATAAACTTTGCTGCTTTAAGACTCTTTTGTAATGTATGGCATTTAAAAGATGCTATTGGAGATGAACTCGTCTTCTAAATGGAATTAGTAATGGAAACTATTAAACTGCAGTTTTCCTTTTAAAAAAAAGTGCAAGATGACATGATTTAAAAAAAAGAAACTAGTCACAGCTGTATCACAAGTCAAAACAAAACAAAACAAACAAAACAAAAACAAAAAAACCCTCAGGAAAAGATTGCTTGCTTCGAAACATTAAAAATTCTTAACACAGTAAGGTGTCCATCCTGGACCAGCTCCTTGCCTGGAACTGCAACCCTGCTCTCATTCATACTTGAGTTCATATCAGAACTGAAGTCTGCTTTCTTCACCGGGTCCACATTTACCCCCACCTCTTTTACTTACACGAGAGGTCGGGTGTAGCCAGTAGGCAATATTTGTATCCATTGTGATCCAGTCAAGAGCAGAGGAGCTGTACTTATGTTCTGTGTCTTCATTTTTCAAAGTGAGTATCTTCCACTAGAACAAAGTACACAGAAGGCTTTCAGAATTAGAACGATGACTGACACAGCAGGCATAGATGAACAACTTCAGATGTAGGATAGTAAGTTCTTAACCTCAGAGTGGAGAAGTATTTTTCATATTTCATATTGGATATTTATCAGTAACATTGTTTAACTTATTTGTTCTTATATAATGCACTTTTCTTAGTGAATTTCTGAAATGTTAGTAATGGTCTTCAAGACTACTGACTGCACACAATACAACGCTGCAGTTCAGTTTCAGAGAACTCCTGCATGCCCAACTGCTCCTCCTCCCCTTTCTTTTTTTACACAGTTGTAAACAGTAGATGACAGTTATGCTGTCATCTAATGCCCATGTACATTCATAAAATTTTTTTTTTCAGTGAGGAAGCCAAACTACTCTATCAGCAAGGGAGAAACAATGAATTCGCAGGCTCAGAGTTTGCAGAAATGCTTTGGTTCCTGCTCTGCAACAGAAGAAAGAGGAATAGGAAGATGTTCACCTGTAATTCTGTGAACTTTGCCATGAAGCTGAGGTTTTTACTTATATCCATCTGTGTGGGAGAGTGGAGTTCCACTTCCCTCTCTTTTTGCTCTTGGCCTGGAAGAAAACACTGTGGCTCAGAAATAATAGCAACATAACAGCTAGAAACCTAGAAAGGGGAACACCCATATGATATACCCCTGGCTCCTCACGCTCCAGGAAGCCCTTCAGCACTACATAGTCCAATTGTGGGAGCTCTCTGAGGAGACTTGTAAGGATTCTGACATGGTGGTAGAATCAAAGCCCACAGAGAAGCTGTCCAGACTCACTTCTGTGGCTGAGTGTGGTCAGGACATCCCCATGTCAGTCATCCTGGGAACATCCCCACTGTGTCCCCGCAGAAATAAGTCCACCAGACTGAGTCCTTCCACCAGTGTCTCACTGCAGGAAGACCCCCTCAGTCACAGATATCACCTTAGAGAACATGGCCGACACGTACTTTTCCCGTATCTGTGCTCTTCCACATTCCACACCATGCTCTGGTGGTAGCCTTTGGACAGCTTCTCTCCAACCACCTCCAGCTGCCGGTATCCCCACTCAGGTAAAGATGCTCCACTGAGCTGAAAGTGAAAGATGATTTTAAACTTACAGTCCTGCCAATTTGAACTTCAGGCTGGAAGTTTCTAGGCCCTGACTGAGCAGCTGATCACAGCAAGGGACTGCTAGAAAGTATGTGAAGAGTCACCATGCAATACTGCCTGAACAAATGCTACAGTCACAAAGTCAGTGATTCTGGCAAACTTTGTGAAGAGATCCTTAGCTATTCCATCTGCTGTCACGTACTACACACAGACTCAGCATCAATTTCTGAGGCAGTATCTAAGGCTCAGTTGTGTACAGTGGTCACAACCTTCTCAGAAGCAGGACAGCTCTGCATGCTGAAAAAGAATGAAGCCATGAGTAGAATTACCTGAAACACATACCGCCTTTTACCATATTGAGCAAGTTTATTGTTTCCTTTCATTTGTTTAATTTATTTGTTACTTGTTTTATGTGGTTTAGGCATTTTGGAGCAGTGAGATTAGTAGTTTATTAGATTACAAGTTGCATGGAGGAAAAGCTATAGTCAAATAAATATAAATCTACTTACCTTTAGCACTGCAGAGGTGTTCACATGAACAAACCTCACTTCTGACAGAATTGTCTTCCACACATCTGTGTCAGACTCCCGATTTACAATTTCCTACAACAGTGAGATGACTTTTGATTGGCATTTTGTCTCAGCTGTTTCTGTTGGAAAATGAGGAGCTCCTCCCTTCCTTTTGACTACTCACCACTCTCCAGAGGTTCTGTGCAGGCATGGAGACGTTATAGTCAATATAGCAGGAAACTTCTTGGGAGTGGGGGCTAAGAGGGGCAGCAACATCATGCCTGTAAGACAAGTAAAATAAGCATCCACAGATCCTCCATTACTATTTCCCAAATCCATATAAAAACATACCCATAAAGGTACTGGATTGGCTTAGACCAGATTCAGTAATAAAGCAAATAACCCAAGTAAACCATTTATACAGACTGCACTGTTTACTCTGAAAGAGAACACTCCCCACTACCAAGAGCTGCCAGCAACAGGCGCAGAGGAAGCCAATACAGACAACTGCTATCCTGGGCTGAAGAACAAGCATTGATTGTGACAAACAGAGCTGCTGTTCACTTGGGTTTCCAAAAATGAACAAACTGGGTTTGGAAGAGACATAGCAAAAACCCAAGCTCAGAATGCCCCCCCCTTCCTAGTCTGCGTGATATTCGAGTACAGGCTGACTCCCTCTGGGAAGCAGTCAGGAGGCCATTTCATACTGCAGCCTTCACAAAACAGCCAGGAACCTGTGGCAATGAGCCACTGCACAACGAATTCTCCAACCCATCTTCCTGACTTTCAGAGCGCACCCTTCATGCAGGTGTATGCCATCAAAGTCAGTTTAGATGACTTTAGGTAAACAGTCACCCAAATCACTGCCTGAGTATTTTGGAGAGGAGGCAGTAAAGAGAGGAAGGATGCAGACTCACCAAGGGGACTACGTATTTAGGAATCTGTGAATTATCACGAATTGTCAACAAGGCTGAAACCACCATCAGCCCCTCTAAAGGCCACCAGTAAAGACGACCAGAAACAGCTAGCAGGCACTGAACAGTTTGTGACTAGTATCAAATCCCACTGTCAAATCAACTGCAAAAAAATAAATAAGCACACAGTATTGTTTCTCTGGGGCACAGGAATGGCCTGTGTAACTAACCATGGGAGGTCCCTCCTAGCCCCACCATTTTAAGAATCCACGAATAACAAGGCTGTGTACAGCATATCTGAATGCAAGGGTCACTGCACTTCAACCCCTGAGCAGTTATTTTGAGACACAACAAAGCAGAATAAGCTGGAAGTCTTGGCAAAGGATGAGGAAAGGACTTACGTGTTGAGGTACCGAGTTGTGATGCCGTGGACCAGCTGCACGATGTGTCCGTGCCTGACAGGACGGGGTGGGTTACTCACCACCAGCTGCTGCCTGGTGGAGTGACACACAAGAGGAAGTGGTCACATTCTTCTTTCTAAATAATGCAACCTTGTCATGAACAAACTGTTAGGTCAAGATGCTGCAGATAGGGACAGACGTTTAGGCAGTAAGATGGGAAATCCAAACAGTCTGTAGATTATACCAGAATGGAAAGAAAGCTCATCAAGACAAAGGCAAGTTAAGGACAGAATGACTCGGGCGATCAGTAACGGGATACTGACACCCCAGCCATTAGGTCAGTGGTCTGAATCCAGGTCAGTCAGGAGCGAGTTCAGATTATTCCCACCCAACAGCTGTTTGGTGGCTTCTGTGAAATAAGTAAGTGCTTCAGTGGGGTCTGACAGGAGTTCTTACTACAACTGATGTCACTTTTGGCAGGATCATAAGAGAGCTCAATGACTGTCATTTCCAGCACAGAGACCAAGCTCTCATCTTGCTTCTGGACAGGGCTAATGCATGTTTTGGCAAGAGGGAACACTGCAGTTCACCTAACTGCTGCTTATACATTGTTGTTCTATAGAAGAACTTCACATCCTCCAGGGCTCATGGAGTCTTGAGTTTGAAGAAGTTTAAGAAGATATTGGGTTTCTGTGGATCTCACAAAGACTCTGGTATAGTACCCACTTGAAAGGTTTGCACTATGGATGAACTTTCCCAGTGCGGATATAATTTATAATGGCACACAGTCCTTTTGGTAGGACTGTTTATACAGTTCCCAGAGCAACATAAGAAACCTACAAAAGCAACTTTTTGATCAGTATGAAATGATATCACACAAAGGCTTTTACTGGCAGAGCTGCAAGAAACAGAGTTCTGCTCCTCACTGACAGTTACAATGGCAAAACACTTTAGCAGAAACCAAGCCCTCTCAGGCACAGACACCCTCTTGGAATCCCTCCTGATGTGGCAGATTCTATGGCTCATCTCACACTTTCAATACAAAGAAACACTCATTCGGCAAAAGTGATTTCTATTGTCTTCTGAGACCCATTCAAGTTTGATGAAACTCACCAAAACACTTCAATACCATGGCTTGCACACTTCAAAAAGCAGAACTTTACTTTCATACAAAGCACCTAAAGAGTTCCCATTAGTCTCATGACTCTTTAAAGTTCCCGCTGTGCACAGCACAGCTCATGTTCTGGCAGATGCAGTTCAGACAGAATTTCTGAGTCCTCAATAATGCTTCTAATGTATTGAGAAGGACTGTGCAAACAGCCACCCTTACCAACTCTGCAGCTGAAATTACCTGCTCATGACCACACATGGCCTCTACATCCATAAGCAGAAAATAGTTATGTCCAGTCCAACCTATGCCCCTTTTGAAAATGTATCGAAGCTATACTTACAGCAGCTTGGCATTTAAATCTCTTGCATACTCACATTCCAGGATCTTTGACAATCCACCAGTTGTTCACATCCTTGAAGGGATAACAGGTCACCTGCTGTTGATGGGAACTACCTCGGCCATTCTCATACCTTTACAGAAGTTTAAAAAAAAAAAACAACAGGTGTGTAACAGTACATTTCCATGCTCAAAAGAGTCACTGCAACACAAACCAGCACCAGATGATTGGCTCTGTTCCTACGCAACACAGAGAATTAGTGCATCTGCAGTGTTCTCTGAAGGTTTAATGAAGACATTGCCAGGACCCAAACTGAGATACCTGCACTGCCAGGAAAAGAACCAGAGCATACTTCCACCCTAACAATATAGAACGAACCAGATTTCTCACCTGATGGGATAAGTATTCGTGTGAGAATGGAGCCAACACTGCATGGGCTTGCCCAACACGTTCCGCAGAGTGATCTGAGAGCCATAGGCTACCTCTAAGGGCTGACCTTGAGTGATTCGAGCCAGCCCACCCTAAGAAGCATAATGAAAGGATAAGTGGAAAGAAGAAGAAACAACCCAGAGGCTGTTTAAATTCTATTAGGAGTCACTTCTTACTTTAACATAGCAGTATCTTAGCATAATGCCTTCTCATCTGGTTTTATCTACGAAAATTAAATCTTGCAGCACCATACTCACCAGAAAGTAAATACATCAAAGCCTGTAACCCCTAGGAAATAACCCTAAAGCCATGCTGTTTCAAGAAACAGACTAAACACTCTTCTACAGAAAATCGTACTATCATCCTTTAGTTTATAAAGTCATCACTTAAGAGTTCAGCACTGTATCTACCCCTGCAGAGTTTCCTGTAGGAAGGGACAAATCTTCAGCAGACTAGTGAACATATTGTTCTTGGTTCACTGGGAAAAGCCCTTCATCTGCTGTTCGGATTTCAGTCCTCACTGCTTCAGCTTGAAGCAGTTACTACAGCAACAAAGTAGTAAAATAACATAAAAGGAGCAAATGTGCAGGATCACAGGAACAAGAATGCAGACCTTTCTTCTAACAGCGAACAGAAGACACATTTCCCCCTCTTATCCCCTAATAAATCAGTTTCATGACCACATTTCCCTTACCTCCAAGCTGGCTTGGAAAGCACTTGTCATAATCTGGTCATGAGGCCCAGAGCGATACAACAAAGTCAAGTGAACATAGAAGAAGGACAGGTACATTGCCACTGGGATGATGATGAGGGCCAGTCCCCTAGCTAGAAAATGGCACATCAAAGAAACCTAGAAGAACACAGAGAACCCACTAGTTTCATGCTCCAGGTATTAAAAATCTTAAAAATACCAGTGCACTTGGCTTGTTTTGTTTGCCTTTTTTTAAGTTTCCCCAACCATCCTCATTCAGCTGTAACTTTGAGGACGGCTGGATAACTTCAACTGAGGATTTGAACTGGAGCCAGCAGGAGGTATGCGAAACACTATAGGTTTTGAGCCACAAATCAACAAGACATGGATAACAGAAGAAAAGCCAGTCATACATATATGCTTTTCTTAAACTTAACTCCATCTTTCCCAGCAACTGAGCTGGAAAACTGTTTTATGACACGAGGGTTTGCAGACCATGACAAGGAATGTTAGCACAAAAAACAGCTACAGACAGCATCGTTATCTGAGCGCTTGCAAGGCATCCAGCTGGCTGCTGTTCTGAAAAGTTACACGTAATACATTTTGTATGTTGTACCACCTACATTTGACAAGTTCTGGTCTCCTAACATGTGCCAGAAGTGGAGTCCTGCGATGGCCAAGAGCAGCATATAGGTAAACAGGCCCATATATTTCACTCTGAGAAGAGAATGCATAAAAACTGAACAGGGTTAAAAACTACACAAATTTATGACTAATTCTTAATGCGTGACATAAACATTCAAACTTTCACTCGAACTGGATGCATTTAAGTCCAAGGGCTTAGATTCATGAAAAGTTTGGTACAACAACATAAATAAGCTTCAAGGCTTTAACACCAGATGATGTCATTTGTTTGCTCATTACATTAAATAACTGCAGTGACAGAGAAACCTCTTGATAACAAGGTGGCAGATCACAAAGCACAGAGTCCCTAAATTCATGAAGCCTGAGGCAGCGACAAGGGAGAGGTGAAATGCAGATGCTAACTTGTTACATAAAGCCATCTCCGAGAAACTCATTTTGTTCTTCCCTGGACAGTACCCTCTTATGCCTGGTATCGCTCGCTGTGAATTGACATCCTCTCTACAGGAACAGTCTAACACATAAAAAGTCATAAAGATGTCCACTCAGAACAGCACCAAGAACGAATCTTGAAAACCTGAAGCCCACTGATACCTCAGATGACAGGCAGGAAAGTCAGCTTGCTAAAACAAAGACAGATATGCCACCACTTACCCAACCGCACAAGAACAAGCTACTCCAGTCAACAGAAGCCAAAACCACCAACTTCCAGAGAAGAAACTTAAATAAAAGGACAAAGAAAACAATGTTATGGTAGCTGGGCATGTTCTCTGGATCCTAAATTCAGGTAATCTGACTTGAAAAAAACTCCTCTATTCCTTATTCTACTCAGAGGTATCTCATTCTGAGCCTCCCAAACCACAAACTCTCAGCCCTGACCTACAGGATGTTCTTAAATGTACTTCTCTGTATTTTGAAAAGCAATACTGAACACTACCTGCTTCCTGATACTAAAAATAAAAGAAATGCATTAAGTCACTTGCTGGGCTCAGTTTACAGATGATTTTATTTTACTAAAGATTAGTTTAGTTTATCCTCTGCAAGTATCAGAAAACATGTGAAGTCACAAGAAAAAAGACAAAGATCTCTAGATTCAGCGCCTGTAAATGGTAACGAAGGAGCATAAATGACCTATTATCCTCAGCATTTCTGTGGATAGAAGGAAACTTTACAATAAAAAATCTGGGTGGGCAAAGGAATGCTCCCAGGGGATTTTATTTTTATTATAAAATAAAAAGACAACCTTGCAACCAGTTCAAATAGTCTTTAGCACTGCTCAGAAGATCAAACTCTTGGGGCAGCCATATGAAGTGAGTTGCAGAAAGGTGAAGTAACTTACAAAAAAAACCACACAGTCTGTGACAAAAAGAGTCACCATACAAATATCCAAAAGGATGAGAGACAATCCAGCTTTACCTGTGCCTCTGCAAATTGTAGAACTTCAGGTAGGACAAAACTGCAAGTAGGATAAAAAAAATCAATATGGATTCCAGAAGCATGAATCTTGACTGAGTGATCAAAGAGTTCTCTGTCGGAAAAGAGACAAAATTAGAGAAACTTATCTGTAGGCAAGTGCCACGTCAGACAATTACATCATTACACAACAGAAGGACCTGCCCCTTCAAGGACAGCCAATTCATATGCAATCCTACTGGCTATAATAGGGAGGTGCTGGGTTAAAAGAACACCTTCCAGCATGAGCAAAGTACATGGCCAGTAACTGTCTCCAAAGACAAAGAGATGGACAAGTAACAGAGTCTGTCAAGAGGCAGATAAAGCTGCTGTGCTTGCCTACAAAGGCAAAGAAAATCAATGTTGGGAGATCCGGACAGGTGCTTCTCAAGGCAATAAGAGTCAAGGCAGTGACCCAAGCAGACGTGATGACAAATCTTCAAGAAAGGGAGCTGCAAGGAACTGCTTTGTGCAGGATTCCCCAAACCAGAACCAGAGCAGCGGGTAGCTAGGAGAAGTTTCTCCTAGTTTCCCCAGAGTGCTAAAGGGTTGGTGAAAGGCTCTTTCCCTTTCAGGCAGCTTCCAGCAGACCCTCAGAGAAAAAAAAAAAAACAATGGAGATATACACACCAGAACAGTGTCAAATTATGGTGCTAAGGACACGGACTGGTTTGCTGCAGCTTGGAGATGAAGAAAGCTGATGAGCTCCAACTGTAAGTAGGGTCATCCTGCTGTTACAAACCAGTATGTTGCAACTCATCCTGTAAACCTCTGAGGAACAGACTACAGGACTCCTTGGATGCAAGAAATCTGGTTTTCTGTGAGGCTGTTAAGGCTGCCCACTTTGCTCAATAATGAAGCGAACTAGCGGTATCTGGTATAAAGCCTCAGCCTAGAATGGCAGCCTGCTACAGAGCTGTAAGGACACAGGGGACAGCACAGACTGATACAGGTCAGGGCTGAAACTGGGCTCCAGTGCGTTCTTAGCATTCTGTGGGGAGATGCTACTCCAGCAACTGCTCCTTTTATGTGCTCTATAATTTCAAAAGGGGAAAAGGGACTGTTCTCCCCTTGTATGAAGAACGGGGCCCTGGGGAATGAACTTACCTAAGAGAATCAGAAGAGCACCTCCAAGTGCGGCACAGTGGGAGAACTGCAGTTCTACCAAAATCTGGTATGCTAAAGGGATACAGAGAGCACCAGACAGTGCTGGCAGGAGTCGCAAGGACCAAACAGGAACGTTCATGCTATATTCTGAAATCGGAGGTAACAGTTACACACACAAATTTGGAAGATATTAATTGCAGAGAAGCCTGATCAGTGCAGAACTCCTTATGACTACAACTACATTCAACAAGTAGTTGAATGTAATTTCTACTTTAAGTACCTTATTGACAGGCTTGTAAAGCTTAAACTATTTTAACTGATTTAAAAAGTTTGTGCTATAGAATCATAATGCCTTAAACTTCTGTTAGAGACCAGCAGAAGACTACTTTAAGAGAGGAACCGAAGGTGTCAGATAAAATATTATTTCCACTAGTCAGGCAAAAGGAATCTCTCAGCTGCTGAAATACTGCTTTTTTTCCCAGAAGAATGGGACAGTGACAATCAGTTCTTACCAGCTCCAATCCTGTTCCATAAGAAGTTTCCATCAAATCCTCCTAAGTAACCTACAACATAAGCAACAAATCAGAATTTTCAGTGTCAAAACAAGTATAAAAATGAGTGCTAAACAGGTCCTGGAAACATTTCTCAAACACACAGCTTCTCCATGCATGAAAGTCCTCTTTCCCAGAAGGATCCTCTTTTGTACTGTTTTGCCTGCAGCAGCGCTTGATAATGTGCAGAGGCATTAAGAATATAAACTGGGAACAACAGATTCTCAGTGACAAAGTTACATGTATATTCAATCTCTCCTTCCCATACAGACACTTTTATGTTGTGCGTATTTCAGCTACAGAAAGGAACTCAGGCCTGAAACTCTGCTTGTTGTCTACTATTTCTAGTCACTAGCTATCCTCATCTCACTTTCCTCTTTACCCAAAGGACTGGATAACAATGAGGTAATGAATACCTGGCTCTATCACTTCCCCAGTCCTCTTGCAATAGCCCTGTAACAATACTAAATAAGGGAAATCTTAACTCTCTCTACATCAGGATCTCTCAGCTGCCTTGTGCTTTTTCCCAGTGACAGGACCTGATAACTCATTTCTAACCAGCACTTCTCTCTTCCAGAGCAACAGACAATAGACACTTCTCAATTTCAGGAGACACCCTACCTCCCAAAGCTAGCAGCATATGGCCAAAAGGTGGGCCACTGTCATCGACAAAGAAGATTCTCTTCATGTAGAGGGAAACGAATTGGCCGTAATAAACTTCATCAAAGCTGAAACACATGAAACAGAAATACATCAAGTCTAACTAGAAGTATCCTGCTGGCTACAGAGAGACTAGGGAAGGAAACACTGAACCGCTGGCAGAAGACTAAGAATACAGTGAAGCACCGTAGCTTCTGCCCCCTTACCTCAGGGGTTTCTATTAGGGAGACACCATCACTGTACTTACAGAGACTGACATCAGGCCAGCTCTGCTCTTCCACTTCTACATTCTTACTCACAAATGCTTAAAAACCAAAAGTCTGTCTTGTTCAAGTAGGAAACAGACTATTCTACTCACACCACAGCACGTGGATAGGAAAGCCCCCAAAGACGGCTCATTAATCCCATTACAGTCAATGCCACAAGGTTCATATTTATCTCCGCAGTAACCACAACTGGGTTCTTCAGAAATCCCAACATCCTGTCAAAGGTCTGTCCAAACCTTCAAGAACAAACAGAGAAGCACAGCAATCAGTTTTGCTCAAAAGCTGGTTGCTAGCTGAAGATCATTTGACAACAAGCATGCACAACTTTCTGCTACTAGCAGCTCACGGTAACTGATCTTCTGAAGTTCTCTTGTTTTCCACATTTATGTGTTTTCTGCTATATCTACAGTAGTAACTCTGAAAATGAAGTTACTAAACTACCCTCTGCCCACACACACCTAACTTTTCACCGGCCCTACTTCTACATTCATGTTCATGTACGTATTCTACATTCATGTTCTCTGTCATCAATAGTAAGCTGGAAACTTTGCTTATTCCTGCACTGCTTCTGCAGAAGCACAAGAGCTTAATTCAAGCCTACATTCTGCTGCTCTTTGTGCTAAGCAAAGCTCCAAGCCCAAACTCTGATGCTAGCGATAGGCAAGCCACATGCTCAGACATCAGACTGCTCAGGTAGCTTTAAAAAAAAAAGAAAAAAAAAAAAGGTTACGTCCTTGCAAATTGAGTGTATTTGCTTGGGGGGTGGGGAGTGGAACCCACAAACATCCTCTATCTAAAAAAGCTGGCTACTGGAGCATCAGCAAAGGTGATGTAGGACTGTAGCGCAGCCTAGTGGGGGAGCGCTGCAGAGCGCAGGAGTGAGCCGTTCTGTAAGCAGGACCGACAGAAGCGAGGTATGCTGTCAGGAAACAGTAAGGGATCAGTGTTGTATCTCCTCACCTCAATATCACCGAAAGTTACTGGAATAAATCTTTCTGCATGGCTTTGATCAGGGGCCAGCAAAGCAGGACGTGAGCACATCACCACCATCAAATGCGGTGTCGCCGTCCTTGTTTCTCGCTACCTACAAAACACAAGTGTTGTTCAGCTATGNGTGTATTTGCTTGGGGGGTGGGGAGTGGAACCCACAAACATCCTCTATCTAAAAAAGCTGGCTACTGGAGCATCAGCAAAGGTGATGTAGGACTGTAGCGCAGCCTAGTGGGGGAGCGCTGCAGAGCGCAGGAGTGAGCCGTTCTGTAAGCAGGACCGACAGAAGCGAGGTATGCTGTCAGGAAACAGTAAGGGATCAGTGTTGTATCTCCTCACCTCAATATCACCGAAAGTTACTGGAATAAATCTTTCTGCATGGCTTTGATCAGGGGCCAGCAAAGCAGGACGTGAGCACATCACCACCATCAAATGCGGTGTCGCCGTCCTTGTTTCTCGCTACCTACAAAACACAAGTGTTGTTCAGCTATGCGTCACCCCTTGCAAAACGGGGCTCTCCGCCTGCACTGGGGGCACCGCACCGCTGCCCCACCTGCCTCTGTACAAGGGCAGGCCCTGGCACCCCGCAGAGCACCCCGGCGGGGAGGACCCGCGCTGGGCGAGCCCCCTTCTCCCTGCAGCACAGGCAGGCCTCGGACCCGGGCCGGGAGAGCAGCACTAAGCCCCCCTGCACGCACCTCCTGGAGCCTGACGGGGGATGAGCGGAGCCCCCGAGGCCCGGCTCTGCACCCCCCGCCGTGAGCCTCACGAGGGGCAGCAGTGCTGCTGAGCGCCCCTCACCANTCCTGGCCCCCGCACCCGGGCACCGTGCCCAGCCCTTGAGCTTTCCGTGCCCACAGGACCCAGGAGCCCGCCCGCGCCCGGCCGCGTACCGGCCCTGAGCGCTTTCAGGCGGGGGCATTGCTTTACAAGGTGTGTGGGGGAATTTAGACAATTCCTATGGCTTGTAAAAAAAAAAAAA
>VXAA01005480.1:1906097-1956081 GCA_013399115.1 Anseranas semipalmata
TGGGCCGGTACGGCCACCTCAGCAGTGCTGCGGCCACCTCGAGACATGTGTTTGTCTTAAGTCTTTTAAAAGAACGAGACAAGGGCCTTAAGAATTTGAGAAAAGCATAACCTGCTTTATTTTTTTTTTATTTTTTTTTTTATTTAAATAAGGAGAATTCTTTCATATGGAAAGAGCTAATACAATCACATATTTGAAAGGAGAAACAATAGGTACTGAAACGAGGAAAAAGGGCAATAAAGAGTGTGCCGCAACTGGCCTGGTGATTCCGTGATTCGAGTTCCGGTCCAAGTAAAAGTTTCCAAAAAATATAAACAGGTTGCACGTTACACAATTATCCATCGTCTGCCCTTTCAAATATCTGGTCTACATGAAAAGACAAAGAGAGGAAAGGCCAAAAAAGATTTACTATACAGGTCATGAGGTTAAAAGCTGTAAGGAGTACAATATCCCCTTGAGAAACAACAAATGCGATTTATACAGAACCAGAGGAGGGATTCCAGCTAAGGACGATGCCTCGAGACATGCTAAAGGGTGAGCGCCTCATTGCTGCTGCTGTGATTCCCAGGGTCACGGTTGTGGCCGCAGACATCTTGAGCCGGCAGGACCCAAGAGGGTGCCTACGGCCACTAGGAAAATCTGGTGGTCTTTGGATGAAAACAACAATAAAAAAAATAAAGGTAGGTGGACTACTGCTGTCTCTTCACAGTCAGCAGTCTGCTTCAGCAAAATGCTCATTTCCTACTGATGGGCCACAACCAAGTATCCTGATGCCAGTTGTAAATTGATTCTTACTCACAAGCGCATCTTTCTTGTAAGGAGACTAGGCTGCTGTGCATCAAAAATAACCCACGCTACAAGGAATTAACCTGTGCTTAACTAGTCAGAAGCAAAACAGAAGGTTAACAAAATGCAACAGAACAAGATCTTTTGCATGCAGTGGTGCTCGCTTCAAAGTGAATATAGTAGCCTGCCAGAAGGTGAGACATAGCAAAAATGCTAAGCTCATTTTTTAATATATATATATCTATATCTATAAATACACAGGAACCACAGGGCAGCTTGTAGCTTTGCAGCATTCTTGCAAGGAAACTGTTAAATGGAGTGCCTCTGCATGAGCACAAACACGTGTGGAGTTCAATGGGCTGCAAACACATTCAGAGTGACTGACTACTGTATAGCTGTCACATGGCAGAGCCAAGAGTGAATTATGAAAGATCAACAATACCTGTTTCACTGGTGACTGTGCTGCTTCCACTTGTCATTTTCTTTTCTTTTCCCCTAACCTTTTTTTTCTTTTTTTTTTTTAAAAGGGCTAAAAGCAGGCTGAGCTGGAGAGGAAAGCAGCACTGAATGCAACTGCTAGGCCATGAATCACTGCATATAGAACTGGTTATGCATGTGCTTCAGACCTTCATCTGCACAAAAAGCAGCAAAGTCAGCCTCTGGATATTTCTGCTTCACCCATTTTTGCTGAAAATATGGATCCCACCTCTCCCTCCCACTGCACACTCCACCTTTCCAGCAGAAGAACCCTGCAATGTAGTACCAGATTTCCAGTAAAAGCAAAAGCAACTTGCGAAGGAATAAATCGTTAGGGCCCTACCCTTCAGCAGAGGAGATGACAAGCAGAAGTATCCCCTATAAACCATATCAACGTTCAATACATCTCCATCCTCCTCTTCCCCAAGCTGAATTTTTAATCAATGTACCAGCACCCTTGGCATTTCTGCACCTTGAGGATCAGAGACCTTCCTTTCAACTCAAGAGCGCTGCAAAATGCAGTAACCTCATACTAGCTTTAAACAAACAAACAAAAATACATGCCAGAGAAGGATATTGCACCTTAGAAATTTAGGCTCTAAAACTGCTTTCCATCACACACAATTTCATTAAGTGAAAGAGTGTCTTGCCAACTGCAGCTGACAGTCACGCAAAGGAGAGGAATGGAATGAAGCTCACATGCATTTCTTGGCCTTTCCTGCACAGAATAATTCAGACATAATATATAAATAGAGCAGTGAAACAATTACTTTTTCACCTAGACCTACAACATCAAATACGTATAAATAAATTCTAGTGTTTTATTCTGTTGGGGGAAGGATGGGAGGGGTTAAAAGAGAAAGAAGGGTGACCTTTTTCAACAGGAAGTATTGTAGTTCTGAAGGCATTTACACCAGAGGGACTGCAATATCTTGCATCTAGCAATAACCCAATTACTCCAACACATTTGACCGTTTTAAAGTCATATAGGTAGGAGGAAAGAGGTTAGTGTCTTTGTAAAGCTTAAGTAGTGTGTTTAGGGTAGGAAAGAGATGAGAAGAAGGAAGCCTGGATAAGTCTCTTTAGCCATTACAGTTAGATTCTGGGCTGATATTAGCTAGGGCCAGCTGGGCAGGAGGACAATAAAAAAAGAAAAAAAAAAAAAAGACAATTCTGTTGTTCATGATATTCCAAGGAAGAAAATAAAAAAGGGGGATGGGATGACTTTCTGGTGGAGCAATCTTTGGAAAATGTTGGGAGCAGGGCTAGCAGATGAGGAAGCAGGTCTGGGAGATGTTTGAAGGCTAAGGAAGTATTTGTCGCTTAATCTCAAACCCTGTACTTTAGGGAGGACGCTAGGGAGATGCTGGCACACTCTGCTCTGAAGTTAAAAATCCATAAAACATGAGGAAAAAAAGAGCTCTTATTTTTTCTTAAAAGTACCATCCTATCCCTTTCCCTTCGAGTTCTCTGCCACAGTCAATGGAGACACCTGTGGAGAGGGGACATTACTATTTCTAAGTTAGTTTAGGTTTCTAAGCTCTTTTTAAAGCTACTGTATAAAATTCTTATTTATACCTAGCTTAAAACTTCAAATGCATCCCTAGAAAGTTATGAAGGATCTTTCCCAGAAAGGGGGAAAAAAAAATGCAAACAAAGAAACAAGAACGCCTTTCAGATCCCTTCCCAAATACATTCTTTGTTCAAAATATCTTCTTTGGAACCACCAACAAATGACTTGCTGTCATCTAACAGATGCTGACGGCACAACCAGTTAGCAAGCTATCACCTACTGCAGAAACGAAGTTTTTCTTTCCCTCATTTCAGAGTGACCAGCCTACTTTACATTTTGAAAGAGCTAAACAACACAAACCAAGTTAGCTGAAAGTAGCTGAGTTTACTTTAGACTACCATCAGCTGAAGGACTCCAAGCACTTTCAGGAAGTTGCAAGTCCATCCTAAAATCTACATACATACACGCGCACGCACACACACACACACGCACATAAACCAAAACCAAATAACCGAAGAAATAAAAACCCAACCCACTCCCACTGGGACCCTCCTTTCATATACCATCAAATACTGGTGAGAAAGTGTAAGGTTGAGACACTGTATATGCACTATATGCAACTACATCAAAACTAAAGAACCCTTTGCTGTTTATCTGGGGAAGGAGATCAAAAGGATAATTCCAAATGACTCTGTAACCATGCGCTTCCAACAGAAAAAAGGAGGTTCCAAGTGTGCTAAAAAGGCTGCCTTGCAGAGGGGCTCCCTTACTAATGTGTTTCTATGCAAATTTTACAAAAGGCCATGAGAGGAACAGAAAGACCGACCAAGGGAAAAGGGAAAAGAACAAAGCTTAGGAGAGCAGCCCCAAAGGATGAGCTCAGTATAGAACAAGTCTCAGGAGACATGAAGAATTAGAGCGGCCAAGGTAGGGAGCATAAGAGAGCATCACAACTACAAAAAGTAGTCTAAACAAACCCGTTGGCTCTAGCCAACTCTTCTGACCCATGTGCGGTGAGGAGATTTCTCTTAACAGATTTTACATTTTGTAAATCCTTGATTTACATTTCACTGCGTGTTTGGCAGTCACTACAATAAAATCTCAAACACACACAAAAAAACTAGATCCAGAGGAGCCTGCAACAGAAATTTGGTGTGTTTTTCCTTAAAACGAAAATGCAACATTTTGTTGTGCACAAGGCACCCCAAAGCTACAATTAAAGTGGTGCAAGTTTCAACATTA
The DNA here is from genome assembly GCA_013399115.1 of Anseranas semipalmata. Lineage (NCBI taxonomy): Eukaryota > Metazoa > Chordata > Aves > Anseriformes > Anseranatidae > Anseranas > Anseranas semipalmata. The sequence goes on from VXAA01005480.1 coordinate 1,910,116, forward strand.
ATGTACTGATCTACTATATACGTTTAGTACAGATTTATTTCTAATGCAAGCAATGCTTCTAGCTTAAAACAAAAATATTGAGAAATTAATGAATGCCTTAACTGTCCTGTGTTTTTTTTTTTTCCACTTAATCTGAAAGGCTAAATCATTTGGGGAAAAATACTTAAACCAACTCAATTTAGAAGAGTCTTCATTCTCAGCATAGCACAGAACCATGTATAAAAACCAGGGAGAGTTCTGTCAGAACATAATTTTAGTTAAATGGACTTATTTTCTGGAAGGAATGGGGAAAGCAGAAAGAAGGGGGAAAAAAAGAGTGAGAGAACATATAAAAGTTCTGCTATAAACAAGGATATAGCTTTTTGTTTTTTTCTCTGTAAAAACCTCAGCTGCCTTTAAAATGAAAAACCTCAAACTAACCCCTCTCCCCCTGTTGCCACTCTGCTGAGACAGAAGTAGGGAAGGAGAAGGATGGGCTTTGCCAAGTGAGCTATCACAGCTACCTGTGCATGGGGGAAAAAACAAAAAAAAGGCTTGAGCCACTTAAAAGTCACATGGTTGGTTTGTTTTAAAGCAAGCAGGTCAATGTCATATCCACTGTTTCAAACTGCTTTGTTGGAAGAGGGACTTGGATGATGTCACTGTAGTCAGTCAATGCGGAGCAGGGAGTAGGTCTGGCAAAATTTTCAGGAGATCCAGTGGGGTCCAGTCTTAGCTGCAGTGCCTCTCAGCCAGCAGGACCAGCTGGGCATCAGAGGTGCTCCTAGGCCTTGCTTTCCTCCACTTTTACTGCCTGAGGTTTGATCGCTCCTGTGCGCACTGGCTTCATCTGGTTTGTGGATGCTGTTTCTTGCAGCTTTACTGCTCCCAGATTGGCTTTATTTTCATCCACCCGTTGCTTTGCCTTTTGACATAACAGAAAGGAAACATTAGCTAGCATAGAGACCTCTAGGCAGATACAAAAACCAACTGTGACCATCATTTATGCAAGACATCAAATTTGCTCCAAAATTCAGGTATTTTCTCTGTTCTGTCAGTCTTTGTTATCCTGAAACACTTTATGCATAAGGATCTCAAAGATCCTATAAAAACTCAACAGCAAAAAAACATAAGCACCATAAGACAGGTAAACCTCTAATTTCTCCTGACCTCCAACCACAGAGCATTATTCTTGGGCTCAGTACAGCACCCACCCATCCACTCTCTTGCCCTCCCTGCAGGGAAAACAACTTCCACGTATAGCTTTACTACACTGTCACCCCTCTCAAGTACAAGGCACAAGTGTGACACTGTAAAAGCACAGACACTATTGGGTCAGAGTACTGACATACGCTACCTGTTGTACATAGTGTCCTTGCACAGAGCCCATACTAACTGCTGGTCCAGATGGCTTCCCATTTGGGCTGGCAGAGCTAGGCCTGGAAATCGAAGAGTCGACAATATTCATGGAGTAAATTCTACAATGGAACAAGAACCTTATTCATGTGTGAAAAAAAAAATCAGTAGAAAGCAGCAGTAGACAAGCATGAATCCATACTGTGCAGATCAGTGAGCTCCCCAGCCCAAAGGACAACACATGGATTGGTTAGAGGGAAAAAAAAAAAAATAAAGTAACTGCAAGTCCCAAAATTCTCAATGACCTGAAGGTTTGGAATGTCTACATATGACTGCCTCTCATCTTGAGAAGATGAGACTATGCTGGAATTAAAACATTTACTCAATGATCCCAATTTTCTACCTTAACAAGAAACACACAAAAGCACAATTCCAGTTTGCCTTTAAGACGTGTAAAACAAATAACTTTATGCACTTCCCACAAGCACAAACGACCAAGTCAGAGACATGTTGGTCCCTACCCAAAAATGAAAGCCGTGATCATACAAGTGTTTGGACTACTGTAAGCACATTCTACACATGAAAACCCAAGTGGACCTTACAGAATGATGATGTATGCACCATGTCACTGCTAGTGGGGAACACTACTACTTCCCCATTCTGACTACAGAGGCTAAACTCTGTAAGCATTTACCTGTATGTATGTGGCGATGGTACAGACCCTCCGGAGGACATATTCTGTTTACCATCGGAAAAATGAAACCCTTTCATTTCCATCTGGGAGGACTACAGAGGAAAATGAATAAGAGCACGTCATCTTTCCATTCACAGATCATCCATTACTTTATATGATTACTTTATATTACTTTATATGATAAATCTTTGCCCTTCTACCCATCATGCCCGTTAAAAGAGGAAACATTTTTCAGGTGAAGAAAATGAGGCTTGTAAGTGAAATGATCTGCTTGTATTAAATCAACAAGCCAGGAGCACAAGCAAATACTGAACCTGGAAGTTAACCGCAGTGCTCTCTCTCCTCTAGAATAGAAAAACTTACGATACAAATCCATCAAACCAGACATGACATTAATATACCTACTCAAATGGACAAGCTTCACAACAGTGTGAAATATCTGGGCAGTATTCCAACTGTGTCTGGAGCTCACCACCCCTCAAGCACTCTGGGGAAACCTGTGTAAACACGTAATAAAACTGGAGACTCCAAACTGGATCAAGGCAGGATGTGGCTCCCTGGAAACAGAATGATGACCAGCAGCAGCAAATCCTGAAAGACTGCAGGGCTGTGCTTTGAAGATGAGAAGAAAAGGGCTCCTTCATTTTAACACCAATCCTTGGCTTCGATATTTAAGGATCCCCTTTAACAAGCTAGTCTCCCCTTTAACAGGCAAGATCAAGGAGCAAAACTTCAGTGCAAGAGGGGTTAATGAATGCCAAGATGAGCATGCAAGAGTTAATCCTTACCTCCCTGCTGGTAGCAAGAACTGAAGGCTGTGATCCAGGAGGGAGAATTCTTCGGGGAGCTCCTACAGACAGGTTTTGCCCCTGAGGAAGCTGGATGGACTGTGGTAGAATCAGGGGCTGCTGGCCAGAGCCGTAGCGGGGCAGAGGAAGCTGGGAGCCAGGCACAGGCATTGTTAACTGTGTGATAAGGACATGTAGTTACTTAATGGCAGTAACAGTGTTGGGTTTGACATGCCTTCTCCCAGTATCCTGAAAGCACAGTACTGCTAAAAGGAATCTCACTAACAGTGCAGTCTGGCACAAAGTAAATGTAAATTAATGTAACAGAGCAGATTTCACACTGAAACGCATGTGCTGGTAGCGTTGCCAACACCCAACCAGCTGGGTTTTTAACACAGCACTGATTTAACGTAACTGCACTCAGCCACGGGGCTTTTCCCCTTGCCTAAAACCTTCATCCAGTTCTTCAGTCTTCCTCATTGTCTCTGCATGGGTAATTTTTCTCTTGATCCAATGGCAGTGTCGGACAGCTCAGACAATGTCAGACACCCTGTTCGCAGCTTTAACACCCAAACCAGGAAGTCTGTTCTACTTTCATGCCAAAGCATTTTGCGGAGTGGAACTCTAGAGAAAGCAATGGTTACCTCTCTATGTTCTGCAATGAACTTCAAACTGATTATGGTAATAATTACTTTTAATTTACAAAAAGCAGCTCATGACTCAACAGCCTCCTGTTCCCTCTAATTTATCTGGCATTCCTCACAACTGCTGAATTTGGGAGGTTCTATGACACCACTTTGTGATAAAAACAATAATAATAACAAAATCTAAGGCTGAATTTACCCTGTGATCCAGGCATGACAGATCAAGTTACTAGGATATTATGCATACAGCATTTCTTCAAATATTTAGTTTGGCAGTATTCTCTGTATTTTCCTCAGCTAAATTACTTTCAGGATTATCTCTTTATTTTTAAGTCACTCACAATATAAAAAACTCTCTTTAAATAAAAAACAAACAGTCCCCACAAATCTTAACATGTTGCACCAAATAATAGCAAACTGAATTTAATAAAAGTACCGAACTTCTACAGAAATTCAGAACACATTTATCCATGAACACAGCTACGCTCACAACAGGATTCATTGTCTTTTTCTGAACGATGCTTCACAAAAACTTTGTACACCACACCAAGGCACACAGTGAAATTCTTGTTAAGACGCTGCCAAACAGATCAACAGAAGTTAAGACCACCTGGCTTCCAAATGAACTGAGAAAATAGGTGAGCTTTAATTAAAGTATTAGTTACCCTGGAAGCTATGTTAAATCTGGAGGAGATGGGAATTTGGCTCTTGGAAGTGGTACTTTTAGGACAAGTATCACATCATGGCCTCCTACCTGGGAAGCACTGCAAGGTTTGATTCTACATGCAATGTCTATCTTGAGGGCGAAGACATCCAAGTCAGGNCTCAGCAGGGACAGACGAGTAATTAGCAAGAATCTCATTAAATAAGGTGCTGTATGTTTGAAACAATGGCTCAATGGCTCACGGAAGAGTCTCTTGTGGAAATCTTTTGCCTCTACAGAGAACTTAGTTCACACAAACACATGACTTAGCACAAATACCAGTTTCAACCCAGTCCCAGAAACAAGTGGCACGCTGCACAAGAGAGTGGCTTGCAAGCCCTGCTCCTAACCTGTGTAAGCTGAGAGTCCATCATCTGGGAGGCTCCCATACCAGCCGCCTGGTTTATCTGGCCTTCGTAAACCAGCGTCTGGCTTCCATTCATGGGCTGATAGGGGGACCCAGACTGGGTTTTCACCACCTCCAAGGGCTGCATGCCTGGGAAGGCGGAATATGGAGGCTTTAGAGCAGTGCCTCCTGTCAGGACCATGGTGCTGGGCTGAGACAGACTGGGGTGCATATACACCTGAGACCTGGAGAAGAAAAACATGCATAAGTCACTATGCAGAAAACCTTTGCAGACTATACACACATACCTCTCAAGATGCATCTGTCTTGCAAGCAGTTCTCAGGGTATCTACTAAATTGATACCTTAGAACTAAGATGCAGTCTGTTTTAGCTACTGGGTTTTAATTTTACTTCCACTTTTAAGCCCCTACAACCATGTCCTTGTGCTGCAGGAGTATTCAACAGAATGACAGTGTGTCCCATCCAAAGTTTATATATAAATATTCTGTCCAATATGTTCTGGATTAGTAGCAAGGGGAGGATCCAAGTTACCAGAAGCCTGTAGCAGTTTTGCAAAGCAGAAATCAGAAATTAAAGATTCAACCAGTTCTAGCACTAGCAATTTTTTTTAAACCTCCATGTCTAGATTTTTGAGGCCTCGACTATTCTGATCACTTGTTCTCATCTCATGCAAAAAGAGCATACAGAGTGATTCCCACAGCCAGCCCAACCCTGAAGTGGACATCTCATTCCTTCAATTCTAGTAAGCAGTTCCCTTGGCCAAGTAGTCTTCTTGTTAAATTTCCATTTGATTTCTAATTTGAATCTTACTAATTTTTTTCCTAACAAAGAGCAGGCATTCATTCTGTTCTCGTCTTGTAGCTTGTATCTAATAAAAAAAATTACATAATGTCCCTATGCAGGTCTCATTAGGATGCTACAAAGAACCTCTATGTACCCTGATATCCTTGCTTGCCACCCCAATGCTCTCCAGCATTGTTACTAGGGAAAAGAAACAGGATGTCAACAAAGGGGGAAGAGGAGATTAAGTACAGAGTATCTGACCAATCTACTTCATCATAAGCAACAAAAGAGTTAAGGCCACAAGGAAATGAAAAACTGGAAGCAGTTACCTGAAGGGTTGTATGGAGCTGTACATCTCCTGGGACTGGGAAACAGGCAGACCACCCCTCAGGCCAAGCTGAGCTTGGGCCTGTAAGGATGTGTGGAGGGAAATGGGAATCTGTTGAGCAGCAGCAGCCTGTAGAAAAAATTAAGATGACTGAGAGGTATGAGAGCAGCCAGAAGCTCTCCCAGGCTGTTAAAAAGCCATCAGTTTCCTCAACGAGTCAATTTGCCATGACAATTATCTACAGCTTTAGCCAGCCCCTCATTGTTCCACAGAACAGGAGCATGCTGGCAGGTGAAGAGGCTGCACAGGCACCCAGAGAGAAGACTGATGCCTGCAAGAGGTGTTTGATGGTCCCTAAGTGTATCCAATGTGCTCCACACAGAGCAGGCCCCTTTACCAGCACTGACAATCCCAGCTAGCATTTGCCTGTGCTCCTCACATTGAAGGGGCTCTCCTCAACCCTATCAACACCCTGTATACTAAGGCTAGGGAAACTGTCTTTCAGTACTGACTGATTGTGGAATTTACTGGAAGTCACAGAATCATAGAATATGCCAAGTTGGAAGGGACCCACAGGGATCATCGAGTCCAACTCCTGGCTCCACACAGGACTACCTAAAAATTAAACCTTATGTCTGAGCATGTTGTCCGAATACTTTTTGAACTCCGGCAGGCTTGGAGCCATGACCAGTTCCCTGGGGAGCCTGTTCCAGTGCCTGACCATCCTCTTAGTGAAGAACCTTTTCCTAATACCCAATCTGAACTTCCCCTGACGCAGCTTCATGACATTCCCTCAGGTATCATCACTGGTCACCAGAGTCACTTCACTTTATGCAGACTTCTCAGCATCTGCTTCAGTTAAACCCAGTCTAAAGGTACTGGTACAAAGAAAAAAGCAATTCCCTCCCTTTAATTTCACTAACTTGTAACACCTACTGGGAAGCAGCATTCAAAGAACCTTAAAGGAGCCACATCTAAGGTCCTCTGGGCTGTCAGAGAGATAAATGACGTCTCGCTTCTTACATGTGACCCAGAAGACTTCTTGAGAAACCATTAGCTAGTTGTATTTCTCCCTTACCTGTTGGTAGCTTTGCTGCTGAGGTATTGTCTGAGGAACCAGGCGGGGCTGACTTGCAAACACATGGCCATCCAGATACAGGGGTGGAATATGGTTACCTAAACATCAGAGAAGACAGGCTGTAATTCAAAGTACAGGCACGGTACACTGCAGGGACCTGCAGGTCCATCAAGACTAACAGTATAGGAATTGGCAACCTGTGCTCCAAACTGTTCCTATCTGCCAGAAACCTGCTCCACAATCATCTCACCTTTGCAGCTAGGAGGGATGAAAAGGGAAAACATGGTGTTTGAGGCCTTCATATAAGCGATCTAAAGCTGTTTTTACCCAAAGGGCGACACCAGGAAGAAAGTGATGTGCCACTCCTGTGTTCACATAGCCGAACCATGGGATTTTCAAGCAAAATGTGGGAAAAATTTGTCAGGGGGAGGGAGAAGGAAGAGAGGAAATCACCGGACTTGGAAATGATCCATTTTCCAAATAGATTCCCTGCAGTGGCCCCATTATCACTTCTGCCCAGCCTATTCCACTCCATTCTTGAATCGAGCAATGAGAAGGACACTGCATGCATGAGAGGTCCTTTGGGACCCAGGAATCAGAGAGTCCAGGTACATTTGTTGTTTCCAGTCCAGACAATCTCCCTAATTATATACACCATCTAACTTGACTGTTTAAGTTTTCCCTTTGTAATTCAAGGATAGCAACACCTTCTCACCTCCCAGAGTTATGCAAACTGTAGGGTTTTTTTTTGTTACGTACAAGGAGCAGAATGTGCTCTGAACTTCTGACATACAGAAAAGTTTTAAATAGCAAAACAAGTACAAGAATACTTGTTGTTGATATTGGGATTGTTGAGTGTCTTAGCCATAGGTTTCTCCTCTTTTTTTTCCCCTATTCTATCACGTACACAGTGAAGGGTACGCAGGATCTATGATAAATCACAGAGATGGCCCCTACTCAGATCGAGAAGGAATGTCAGCCTTGTGCTAAGATTATACCAGTAGTACTCAAGTAACCTTCTCCAAAGTGGGGAAACAGTCCCTTTTACCATCTTGCCTGCATTCTCCTTACAGATCTGTTGAACACCAACCAGTCCATTACTTTACATGGAAGCTCTTCTCACCATGCTTTCTCTACTAGAATCCAACCAGACAGTGCAAATACTACTGCTGCAGTTTGCAGATACCTGGAATAGATGCAGAAGGTGCTACGGACGCCACAGGCATAGGAGGCATAGAAACTCCACCAAAAGAGCTGTAGCTGACACCATTGGAAGCTCCAACACTGGAAGGAGGCTGGATGCCTGAGCCTGCACCTCCTGGAGAGTTCTGTTCTGGTAAACTAGGAGAGTTTTCCCAAGCTTTACGGGCAGACTCCATCTATGGAAATGAAGGGCAATAACTGCAGACAATTCACATGTGGAGGGTAATACTGGGGCCTAGAGCTGCTCATCTGTAAACTATTACTTCAAATTCAATCCAGTCTAGGCATAATGGAAAGCTAGCACGTCTCAGGTCAAGGGGCTTCATACTCATTCCCAAGGGGCAAGCATCCATCACAATCACTCATCCCTCTTGGTATTTGCTGAGCTGTTTTGGGCAGTGCAGGGTGGCGTTGTTTTTTGTTGTTGTTGCTGCTGCGGGGTTTGTTTGTTTGTTTTAACCATCAGGTGTCTAGGATCACTGACTAGTCATCTTACCCAGCTACTGAGACAATCACTAACAGGAAAGCTAGGCTGCACTTCTTTTATTTTTACAATTAACGAGAACTTCAGTATCCAGGACTGTTGGAACCCACCCCTTTCCATCCATGCTGAATAGCATATATGCGTAATTTTCACGGGAGCTAATTAAAGATTTAGCGGTGCCTGATAGAACACTCTGGGAGAGATCACTCCACCCTCACCACCCTGGTCAAGGAGAGAAGGCAGCCACACCTAGGACAAGCACACATGCCAGCTTACTTACCTTAAGAGTAAGGTCTGCGGTGGGGAAGGACATTGGGTTCAGGCCAATGCACCGCTGGAGGTGATGATCTCTTCGCAGAATGGGAATGGACTGCGTTAACCCTGCCTGAGGGGAGATTGGTAAATGGTGAATACTCTAACTCTCATGAGAATTTCAAGAGGTACCAGAGCCTCAGCTGGCAGCTATAGTAACTACACCTCAAAGGATTCAAGCCTCAGAGGTACTGCAGGAGTTAAGTACTGCATTCAACCGTTATCCACCCTGCTGACGGAATAAATTAAGCTTTGGTGGTGTGCAATGACACCCTTTATGTCGAATTACACTAGCTTCCATTTAAACATCAATTTGACCCAGTAACTTCATTCTGCAGAAGTGCTCCCCCCCATATTTGGAATCTGAATTTCAGACAAAATCTGTTTCTGAAAGAGCACTCCTGAAAAGAAAGACCCCTTAAGACAAACCTCCAAAATCTAACAGCCTACAAACTTGAAGACATTTCAAAAGCAGCTTTGTGAATTTTTCACATTGCTGTCCATAGCCGAGTTACAAGCTGGGCTTTCAGTGAGCTCACTCTTTCATACATAATAATGAAATGCACAGATGGCTGGAGGAAACCTCTCAAAAGGGCCTGGCTAACAAGATACAGCGCTATGCCTTGCTGTGGCAGATGAGGTGTTCTGAGGAAGCCAGCAGTCCAGGCCTAAGAACACGACTATCCACATCACGTCCATTATCAGCACTATTCTGTGTCTCAGGGGAGGAGACTGGTCATCTCGGAGATCTGCAAAACCTCTTGCTTTACACAGGTCACTGAATGATAATGGAGTTGCTCTCTGTATCACTCCTGAGCCTGCCATGCTCATTTTATCAAGGTACCTCAGGGGCACAGATATCCATTATGGATTTTAGTCACGTGTAATGCCTGAGCATTAAGTGTGAAGTCAACTGCAAAGAAATATGCTTGCTCTGTTTGGAAGTGTCTGAGATTTAACCAAGGAGAGGCTCAGATGAATCAAAGCCAAAAGAAAAAAGAAATACTTACATTACTGGCCAAGGCATCCTGCAATTTGGTGACAGGGTTAGCTGCAGTGCCAGAAGCAGAACCTGGTGGCAAGCTGAAGTCTGAGTCCTGAAAAAGCAGAACACACAAAATTCAAATCCAGGTCCGAGGGCCACCTGTCTGCTTCTTGTGGTTAATGACTTTAGCCTGAATCATGACAGTAGAAACTAAAGATTGTCCTCCAGTAAGCCTTGCTGGAAAAAAAACATGGAGATACTTCTCAGCATTCAGCAGCAGGCAACCCCCAGAGGCACACAAACGTTTAGAAGGCCATAATTTTGTCCATCACCTCCGTTACCACCCCAACTGGTCCTTGGGACATTATTTCCAAAAGGATATTATGCATTTGCCAAGACATCTTGAGTACCTAGTTTGTGTCAATAATGAAATCTAAGGCAAATCTACAACATACACGCTGGAAGCTTCCTCTAAATAATCCTGCTGCCTCAAACCATCTTTCACATCTCGACAAGCTCAAACCACCAAGAAGATAAAATTAAATTCAATCCTCACTTTAGGATTTACTCCAAATTCAATGGGTGGCACAGGAAGTACAGAATCCACGTGAATTTCCACCCCGTTAACAGGGGGAATATTCCCTTCCAGCCGTTCCGTTCCCTCCGAACCCTTTCTGTTTTTCAGGGAGCGTTCGTTGCCGATTGGTCCAGGCTTGTGTTCCTTGTTCTGTCCTGAGCCTTGATCTGAATCCTTAACAGGAAAGCAGAGAGGCTGAGACACAAAGACCAAATAACCCAATCTCAAGCCTTAAAAATGCTATCAAGAACAACAGAACCACTTCACAAGGTCTCTCACTATGTGCTCTGGCTTGGCTGCAAATCCAGATTACCTTTTTATCAGATTGCTTCTGCACTTGCTCCTTCTGGCAGTCAGGCTTTGGGTCCACCAGGCCAGCCCCATTCATTTCCTCTGGTTTGAGGGTGCCATACGGAGAACTGCGCTGAGAGGAGGTCGCGGAGGATTCCCGAGACTCCGCACTCAAGTCAATGCCACTATCCCCCTGGCTGCCTTTAAAACCCTGCTATGCAAAGCACGAAATGCGTTAAAGCCCCGGCCTCCAACCCAGCTCCACAAAAGAGGAAAAAAAAATCCCAGAAAACAGCAAGACCATGTCCCCTTTTCAAATCACATTCTTGGTTAACTGCCTTGACCTGCAGCATCCCTTGGCTACTGCTTTATCTCTACACAACCCTGAGACAGGCTAACCAATGCATTAACCCAACTCTGGCTTTAGAATAAGACAAAAGTGTTGCACGTGGCAACTAGGCTGAGACCACCAAACTCATTACACTTGTGACCCAAACCGGATCTGGACTCCGGTCTCCAGAGGTGAAGCATTCTGGAACTTCCTCTGCCATCCCTGCATTAGGCTACAGCTACACACTGCTCACAGAAATGAAGCATATAGAAATTATCTATGGGATTCCACCATCCTGGACAACGCACTCTGCTTCCAGTTAGGAGCATAACCCTGGAATACCTCTACCAGACAGTTACTGCAGATTTATACCCACGTGTAACACTAAGCAACACTTGACCCTCTTGGTTAGAGCAGCATGAAGCTCAAATCAGAACTGCAGAGAGACAGCTTAAAATTGCACAAGCAGAGCTGAAAGTCACTAACCACAGATGGAACAATGAGGAGCATAAGCCACCTACTTCGATATTTTATACACGCGATACCTGAATGGCACATTAGGTGCCACTTACCTCAGTGGAGCTAGATTCAGTACCATTAAAGGTATTTACAGGCTTGCTCCAGGAATCGCTTCCAGGAGACTGAACGGAAAGAGCTGGAAGAAAAGGGAGGGCAGAGTTCAGCTACTTAAAACAGAACTGTGGGCACATCTTGTATACTGTGCACGCTGCACGGTTAACATTCCATTTCCAGACACAAGAAAGGATATTTTCACCACCTCAAAAAGCTATTGCTCCCCAGTCAGCTGAGAAATGACAGCCCAGAGTAGACAGGCTGCAGAGAGTAAAGGTAGAGAACAGGGGAGAGAGATTTCTTTGGGAACATGAGAACAATGAGAGAAAGAAGGAGCAGAGACAGAAACAAGGGAGGCACTAGCTATTCAGTGCTACAGGATGAGAAAAGAGGAAAGCAAACCAAGAACATGGCTGAAGCAGATACAGCCCAACAAGCCTAGAAAATGCTGTGTAGGACCTTGATCTTACAAAAAGGCCCAGAAAACAGATTAGGAGACTGACATGGTCAACAACAGGAAGAGGATGGCTGAACAGTACAGTTTTGAACAGACACCACTCCAGATGTCTGCTAGCTCCCTTCCCCTTTCCAGCATCAGAAAAGAAAAAGTTGTCTCCTCTTAAGCACGGACACCCTGTCCTTCCTGCACACACCTGAGGATTCCCCACCTGCGTGAAACACTCCAAAACAAACACACCCAAACTTACCTGGGCTGTTGCTCTCCCAGATCTCCGTGCCCAGGCTGTTTCCAGACACTGTTACATCACTTTGCTCCAAGCACAAGCTGTTCTGCTTCTTAGCAAATCGGGGAGGAATGCGAGACTGAAGGACGCGGGCCTTAGCTGGTGCCTGAGAGAGAAAAGGCGCAGGCCGTAAGACCTGTCACTGAACTGGGCTAACAAAGCCTGCTCCTGGCAAGTTTGATCCTTGGATTTCTAAACACTGCAATTTCAAAAGCCCCTAACTCATGCAGCAGAACTGTGTTTCAGAAGAAAGCGAAAAAATGCTGTCTTCAGCAGCATGATTTTTTTTTTTTTTTAAAGGGGGCTAGAGGGTGTTGCAGAACAAAGCAAAGCAGAATTACCAGTACATCAGACTTGCCCTGCTTAATTTGTCTACTTCACTCCAGATAAAGCAAGATCAAGTCATAAGTTCACAATACAGAGATGGCTCTTTCACAGTGCCAAACTCTGAACAGAAAGAGAAGCACATCACTCTAAAACTTCAAGACCTTTCCCACTGCCCATTCACACATTGTCCTCAACTTAATTTTAAAAATGCCAAGCAACCAGGCTTTTATTTTATGACTTTGCTTGGAAGATTCACTCCACCCACCATCAGCCTTCCCTGCCAGGAAGCACTTCCCAATGATGCTTTTAATTTGCATTTCATCGTCCACATTTTATTGTCTCCTTTCACGTTAAAATATTCTCTCCTCCTCCTCAAATTTACAGTCTTCCAGTACATGCAGACAGATGCCCCCCTCCTAAACATTATTTAACTAAGCTATCCACATTACAGTCTTAAATCTTTTCCTGTAAATCAACTCCTTTACCCTATTCTGAATGTAAAATTGTGAGAGCTTCTTCCAGTTTGTTAGTTTCTTTCCGGTAAGGTGCCCAGACACAAACATGACAAGTCTGCCTAGGAAGCTACCGCATCCTGTTCTAGGAGCAGCACGTTGTTGATGCAGCAAGACAGTGAAGAGTTCCTCCACTGCTCACTGCTGCCCAATATCCCACCACCTACAGCCAGCAACAGGCTTAGTGAGCCAAGTTGCTTTGAATAAGGATCACTTTAGAAAACCCTCCTTAATTCACAATTAACATTTCTGCTAGAAGATGAGAACAATCAGAAATCTTCTAACTGTTCTTTTCAGACCAACAGCCCCTGCCCATTGGAGCCAAAATACATTTCCTAGGCCTAATACCACATCAGTCCTACTCTGGCCAAATGCATGTTTTTCTGCTTATCCAAACACTTTTTAGGGCCTTGTCCCTCTGACTACAGTCAAAACAGCATACCAATTTAATTTTTTTTCTGCCTCCTACTCCTTACCTGAGCAGCCTGTTCCTTCTTTCTTCGCTCCTCTTCCAGCAAACGACGTTGTTTTTTAGTAAGAACTTCAATGAAGCCTTCACCCGCCATAGAACCTACTTCATTCTCTTCTGCTGTGCTTGACACCCGATTATCAATGATGGTACCTAAACAAAGTGCATATGGGTAAAAATAAAAATAAAAATTGGGCATGTATGTATACATATAAAGCTTTAGAATTGCACTCATTTAAAGAGCGCATTCCAAATAGAACTCACACTATGAACAAACAAGTTTAGCCAGCAGCACTGCAGCTAAGCTTTGAAAACTAAGCCACAGAACAGACATCTCCTAGTCGTATTGTCCACCAGGGCTTTGCTCTCCTCTGCTTCAAGGTGAGCATGCTCCAGCTGGGAGAGCTTGGGAACATGTGTTACCTCAGGTAACTTATCAAAGAAAATGAACCTCACACCTCTCCAAATATTAGCAAGGACAAAACAGGCACAAGCTTCTTTCGAAAGCACCCATCACCTTTGGATGCAAAACTTCAGTTCTACAAATGGCAAAAAGCTGAGACTGGCAAAGAGGACACAGCCTAATGCCAATAGTTTCAGAGATACTTATTTCTTGCCTCCCTGCTAGAAGCTCAGGCTCCAGTTTGCCACTTCAGATGCTCTTTCAACATCCTTCCCACTATGTAAGTTACTGTGGGCTTGAAATTTAACATCTTATACAGAAACATGGAAGAGTCTCATTTCTCTCTAGAACCAAACTTTCTATGGAAGAAAGATTTGAGAGACTGCTATGTCAGATCTGGCTGAAAGTTTGGGTTTTAAATTTAAAACCCAATTGCCTTCCATGTTGTCCCTATTTAGATGCACTAGAATTTTCTTGTGTAAATAAACAGAAAGCAATCTAACCTCATATTTAAAAGTTACAGTGGTTTGAATTTGCTTGGCTTGAAGTCAGCCACAGCGTTTTATCCCTTAAAAAAAGAACTAAGACACTCACTTCCATAATTCAGTTCAAACTGTGACAACGCCTCTCCCTTCTCACTTGCTCTCTGTGCAGTGGATTTGGGCTCCTTCTCTGGCTTTTTACTCGGCCCTTCAGCACTCTCTGAGTTAGCATGGGAGGCCCTATCCAGGCTGTAAATGGAGTGGCTGCTCCCACCACTGTTGTTGCCAAGGCCCCCTCCTTCTTCTGGAGATCTACAAGGAAAGAAGAGAAAGGAATCAGATTTGTCACTAGATGAAAAGAAGTAGCAAGAAAAAAAAAACAAAAACACATGGTCTATATTTTCCTTGCAGGTTTCTAATCACAACTCGTCCTTCCCCAGCCTTTGCTCAACTGAAGGTAGATGTTAATTCTGAGCACACAGCCCATCACATGGATATAATGGGGAAACATGATGGAAACAGAACAATACCTGTACTCACGAGTCAACCAACAGGCTGCTCCCCAACAAAGTTGATACCCTAGCCTGTCCCTGTGGGAGGGCTCTGTGCTTCTGAAGCAGTGTCTCCTGTCCTCCTATGACACTGCTCTAATAGCTCCCCTGCTTCTCTTTGCAATTGGCACGCATTCCCTGGCAAGCATAAGCTGAGGGGAAGGGAGATGGGGAGAAACTGGCAACATTGAGGAAAAAAAAAAAAAAAAAATCATTTTCCTCATTTTGTTTCTCACAGAATTTTTTTACCCCTTTGACCATCGTCCACACATCATTCCCCAGGATCCAACTCAAAAAAGAGGCATGATTAAAGGCAGTGGGGGCAGGCAACAGCCTCCCCCTTCCCTTACTTTCTATTTCTACCAGCATGCATCTTTCCAGACATCAGTTCTCCTCTCCCTTACTTCCATATAAGCTACTATTAGTTACTACATCCAGGAGTTGGTGGAGATGGGTCACAAGAGGACAGATAACAAAGAACAAGTTGTCTATTTGTCAGCGCTTTAAACCCAATACTATGAAGCTGTACAAGAACCTTTATCTCTCGTTCCTATTAATGGAAAATGATAACAAGGAATGCGAAATTGGCCCAGGACCAAGGCACAGTTAACCCAGCATCCTGTCTCTAGTGTTGGTGATCATCAGATTCTTCACGAGACACTTGCGAGGAAATACTTAATCCTTAGCATCAGAGTTGTCCTGAAGTACTCAGAGGAAGAACTCCTCCCACCAGGTTAGGAACACACAGCACTGCTTACCATCCATCACCGGGCTCCACTGAGGTCCAAGAAAATATTTGCTCAGGCACAGTTAGGAGTGGCAATGTCACACATTGCTCTCACACCACACCCACACTACTGGGAATCCATGTTAGAGATGCTCAACCCGCACAAATCACAGAAACTCATGCCAGGTAAACCCAACCCTCACTTTTACGCTCTGCCACACTCCATAAGCGAATCACAGCAGGAGAGGTTTGGAGTTAAGGACAAGGATTTTCCTCCGTCATCTTCCAAACCTCTAGTGAGAAGCAGACCAGAGAGTAGAGAGCTGTCCTGGCAGGAAACTAAGGTAAAGAAGGGCAGGAGCTCAGAGGTATGTCATGCCCACACTGTGCCCTGAAATTCCATAAGCCCGGATTTCTAGCATGGTAGTAAAGGCATCAATTGGTTGTAAAACAAACAGACAAAAACCTTGGACATCATAAGGTTGGATAAAAGGTGCTGGAAATCACCTGCACTAGACTGAAAGAAACACAGGCAACAGCTCCCCACTCACAACCCATCCCTTCTCCAGTGCATACCAGATGACAGACATCTGCACATCAGGATGCAACTTTACCTTTTGCTTTTGATCAGTGTCCCGTTCTGCTGGCTCTCATATCGAGAAGCTGCTCCTACACCGCTCCTGACAGACTGCTCCACATATCCTGCTGGCTCAGCCTTGCGGCTCTGCCTGTCCACAAGCGGCCTTTGGCTTGAGAAGCTCCTCTTCGCTAGCTCTCTCTTCTCTCCCATGCTACCGCTCCCAAGGCCACCCTCTAGCTGGCCTTCACTCTCTGAAACTCCATCTCGCCTCTCTCGCCGCTCGCTGAAGTCGCTGCTTTCAGAAGCTGTCTCCCACTCCTCATTGGCATGGTCCGAGGAGTTCTGGTAGGACAGCTCAGGAGACCGTCTGCCCGAGATGCTGCTCTTCTCTGCAGTGGTTAGCTTGGGTCTTCCAGGCCACTGGCTGGGCAGCAGGTTGGGGCCTCCCTCCTCGGGGTTCCACTGGCCGACCGATTCCCTCTCTTGCCTGAGGCGCCTGAATCGTGGGGGCTTGTCCTGGCGGGGGGGACGCCGCCTCCTGAACGGCCTGTTCTCTATGTTCTCCTGATCTGCTGAGTAATCCTCCTGGAAAAAGTGCCTCTTGTCATCCAGATGACTCTCGTCAAAAACCCGGCTGGAGAAGGAATCCACGTGTTTGTAAGAATCCTGAATGTAGTCCCTGTCAGACTGTTGCCTGCTCCCAAAAGTGTCCGACGGAGAGGTATGGCTATACTCCTGCCACCCTGCTCCCCCACTCCTGCCTTGCCACTGGGTGGGCTCCTTACCTATGAAACCCCTTCGCCCATAGCCAGAGTTGCTCAGTCTTGGTGGCAGTGACCTCCCAAAAGCTCTCGGGGCCCTCATCTTAGGGTCCAGACTAGTGTGATCATCTGAATAGATTTTGTTGGACCTCCATGACTCTTTGAAGTCTCCCTTCTTCAAATCACTGTCTTCTCTGTCCAGCACAGAGCCTTCATTGCTATTTTCTGAGCCCCTCTGTCGGCGACGCTTGGGGAGCTCCTCATATTCTGACCCTTCACTATGCGTCTCGCTTGCAATCCGTCGCCTTGGCTTGCCTCTGGGGAAGTCCTCTGGCTGGTTGAACTCTCGAAGTCCTCGCCCTCGGCTGCTCCGCTGGTTGTTATAGACTCCCCGACTGCTCACAACAGTGCCTCGGCCTCTGAAACTGAACTCTCTGAAGCCTCTCCCTCGCCCACGCCCTTGACCTCTCCCACCAAAGGCTTGTTCCTCATCAATGAAGATCCAGTTGTTTCTTTTTGTGGGAGGGAGATCACTGGACTCTCTAGATAACTTGTTCTCCCAGGTTCTTTCTGGTTTCTCTTCCTCCTCTTCCTCCTCCTCTTCCTCTTGAGACTTCTCAGCCTCTCGGGCAATGGTGGCTTGGGAAGAACCTTTGTCATCCAGCAGATAACGTGTGGGGTTCAGCAAGGTTGCAGAATCATCCGATTCATTTTCCACTTTCTGAACAGTTGCCTTCTCCTTCAGTGGGCGTGAATTGTCCTCTCCCTCCAGTTTAACCTTCTCCATCTCCTTCTCCTCCACCTTGAGGGCTTTCAGGACTGGCTTTTTAATCGGGCCTGATCGTCGTGTCCTCCCAATTTGCTCCTGCTGTTGAACACTTGTGTTTCGGATTTCAGGGGCCCACTCTGTTGTCTCTTCAGCAGGCTGTTTGGTATTAGCTCCTCCTTTCTTCCATGGGTCAGCACTGAGTGACTGCTCATCCCTGGGAACTTCTTCAGCAACCTCCGCTGCAGTCTCTGGGGGTTTCTGATGGTGGCTGATATCCCAGCCATTATATTCAGGCTTCTTCTCTGCTTGGCTAAAATCAGGCTCTAGAGGTGAACACCTCAAGTTTGCATGGCGGTTGCCAGGACAGGTTTCCTGCACATTCTCCTGATGCTGAAACAAGAGATCTTGGCCTAGCCTCTGAGAAGACAGGCAGCTGTCAAAGTCTGCTTGAGCCTTCTTGTCAAAAGCATTCAAGTACTCCTCCCCTCTCTCCTCAAAGAGATCTCGCTGGGTGCTCAGACTCTCTGGCCTTCCAGGAGAGGCAGAGTAAGAACTGTCATTCCTGAGAAGGAAATAAACAACAAACATAAAACAGTCAGCTAATGCAAAGCACAGCATGCATCCAAGGGCCCAGGCTGGCTGCAAGAGGTGGAAAAAAACAAACTGGGTTTTGTTCTACATCATGAGACAACGAGCCTATAAATACCCAAATGCTGGGCAGATCTACTGTGGCTCCAACCTGTACTGCCTGGTTTGTCAAATCAATGGATGATAAAGAAAGCGGTTCCTATGATGGGCAGCAAACTTCAGAAATAAAGGAAGATTCAGCCTCCAACATAGATGGAGATCTGAGAACAAGTAGCTGGATTCAGGAAATACCAAAGAATTAGGAGAAACTAGAACCTACAAGAATTTCTGACTCATCGTTTTTTGTACCTATCCACATAGGCTCCAAGCGCCTCTCTCCCACTGAACGGGCAGTCCTGCAAGGCTCCGAGCTGGTCAGCATGGACTGGCATCAGACAGAAAAACTCAGTAACTCAGTCTGTAAGCACCCTTGCAACAAAAACTCAACAGTGTAAAGGTGCTACCAGATCAGTATCTTGGCCTGTTCAGAGACATCTTTTGGGTCAACTCTAAGCTTGCTTTTCAGTAGGAGATGACCTATTATGGCAGCACGGCCTCCCACCACAGCGTACCTCCCACCACAGCATGCGTGAGGACAGGAATTCTGCACTCACCTGGCATGCAGTCCCTCCATGGTCATGTTGTCAGCCTGTTTTTGATGTGACAGGGAGTACCCTTTGCTCTGCAGAGATGTGAAGCTCTCCTGGCCCCACACTGGCACAGGGTCCATGGGAGCAGCTTTCCTTTCCGCCTGCCCTGCCTGACAGTTCTGATCTTCAGACCGACAGCTGCTCCCACCGATGGAGTCCTGCTGAATCACGGGCTTCATAATTCCTGGTCATGAGACAGAGTTCATACTGTTAACACTAGGATCTCAAGGCCAAGAAGAATTAACAATTTACTGCTAGCTTGACTCCCCTTCCTTCCAGGACTGCAGGTGACTGCAGCCATGGAAACCTTTCTGTAGAAGGGAGCCTGTGTTTGGGAAATGCACAGCTGGGAAATACACCTTGAATGATACAGAAGATGACGCAGCTTTCAGAGACCAGCTCATACGCTACACACCATCACTGCCTTGGAAATAAGCAGGTGTGTGAAAACAAGCCACAGACTCAAGGGAATGATTTATACAACCTAATGTTTATATTCAAATCTCCGAAGATCAGTTAGAAGGTAAAAAGGTGCTAAAAGCACACAGGAACTACAGAATTTTTCTATCACATTTCTTGAAGGTCTATTAAGATTTCAAATGATTACAGTCACTCCCAAACTGATCCTTCTCCTCTAACAGGCAAGATCTGCCTTTACACCCTGCTATGGCTCCACAGCTGTTAAGGAAGATCTCCCAGTGCAGTGCAGGGAATGGGCAGGCAAGTGTCCTCCCGCCCAGCCTCCTCTGTTTCTTCACTAGCCCTCACTGTGACTGACTTTCTCATCCCTAGAGAAGGTCAATCACGGCCAGTCAGCCAGCCAGGATAAGAAGTCTGGGCAGAGGTGAGATGGATGAAGCACGGCAAGTAAGGACAGCCAACAGCTCAAATGCTGCTTCCCCTCCTCACTGGCCAGAAACCACATGAAAGAACAGTCCTGAGGACATCAAGCACCTGGGCACTTGCAGAAGCTCTAAGACTGTAATGCATTCCTTGGATTCTACAGTCCAGAAAACCAACTTCCAAAGTCTTAGGTCTGAGAAACAGCTGCAGTAACTTTCCAGACATTGGACAAATCAACCACCACGATAAAGGGAAACACTGAAAGTACCTTACCTGAAGGGTGAAGGGCTGAAGGGTAGAAATCCACAGGGGTGCGACTCTGGGCCATACGAGGGTCCATGTAAGAGGGCATCATCATCCAGCGAGGATCAAAGCCAAGCATCTGGGGGTGTGGTGGGTAGAATGTCCGCTGGGGATGGGAATGGGATGGGGGAGGATAGACTTGCTGCTGCTGCCAGTGCTGCATCTTGTACAGCTGCTCCTGCAGGGAAGAAGGATAGGCCACTTGACATGAACTGTTACGGTGCCAGGAATCACACTTGCAACCTGACTAGCCCAAGGAAAACACATTCAATGTATTAGAAGCTCAAAAACAAATCAGAGTGGAGAGTAGAACAGTGAAAGGCAATTCACTACCAACCAGGAATGCAGCAATTGCGATTATTCTTTAAATATCCAGGACACAGTAAATGCAGCCATGAGATCAGGCCACCACTATGGGCCATGCTGCATGGCCAAATGCAAGGGATCACTTTCAAGACAAGAGTTCGGATTTTTCTCAGCACTTCTATGAAATATAAGACAGTCTCCTGTCAAACATCATTTCCTAATTGGAACTAAATACTTCAGAAGACATTGCTCTTTGAAGGAAATGCAATTATAAGTTATTTAGTGTGCATGTATAATACTTCTATTCATGTTAGCCAAACAGACTAGATAAGAACATCCTAAATTCAATTTAGAGAACTATTAATATTTTATAGTATTTCCTGTGCATCCTCCAGAGATGGACTGACACCATTGGGTTGTTTCCCATCTCCCACACGGCCAATCTACCTTCCTTTAGCTGAGGACTGTTATGATGTTAATCTGAGCTGACATCTTAACTTTTGCCTAAGGTCCAAGAAGAACCTACATTTGAAGGGAGCTTTGTGTACTGAAGAAAGCTTTCAAAATGTAAACAGCTCCAATTAACATGAAATACACCTATTTACCTGTCAAGCTTGCCACCATGCTTTTCCTACTAAGCTTACAACAGTGTCAGATACTCTAACTGTTTACAAAAAAGGCAATCCTCTACTGCAGAGCAAGAGGCAAACCCTTAAGTCTGAACCTGACAAGTCATTATGTCAAGAGAGAAAAATCAGATAAACACAAAGAGTCTGAGTTGCCTAGCACTCCAGGATCTTGGAGAAAATATTTCATTAATGCTACCAACCCTATTTTTTATTTTGTTCTTTTTCATGGAACCACTGCTACAAAAGCACCAACACAAGCCACCCAAAATACAAACGGCCTCATACATACTAACAACACAAAGGGTAAGAGCAAATAAAATGAAAATTTCATGTTCTTCCAGTAACAATGCTATCATGCTAACAATACCTCAGGTGAAAGACATCCAATTATTTTCAGTTTCAGAGCATCTCTTTTAAAGAGTAACATTAACAACATTTGCTGCTGTACATTTGATTTGTGAAAATGCCAATTGCCCAATAACAAGCACAGGGGAACAGCCATGAAAGAGTAATTACTAAGCTTCCAAGCAAAAACCAAATGTTGGCTCTTCACTAAGGTTTGCAGCGAGGTTGATTATATCACATTTCAAGTGGTTATTCTGTGAAGAATGACAATTAACTCCGCATTATCACAAGTCTGAATATTCTGCCCCTTGGCCTGACTCTGCTGCTCTAAGGAGACTCACTACAGCTGGGAAAGCTGGACAGCACGTATGACACATAAAGTACTGTAAAGCTGGGAAAGATGCAAGACATATGAAGCAGTTCAGGCTGGTCTCTCAGAGCCCCCAAAGAGTTTTCAGTGAAACAAAAATGGAACAAATAGAACCAAACACAAACTTATGGTGCAAAGAAAATGATGATCTACAAGAGCCTCATAGAAAAAAAAGTTTAGGTAGAAAATGAGAGCAGATGTAAAGAATTGCCTCTCTCTGCAAAGGCAGGAGGAGGAGGTGGAACAAGAAGTGTGCCACTTTACACCCCTCACATTCAGCCCAGATGCAGAGTCCAAACACCCGCCAACCTAAGCACAGTTTGCCCTGGCAGGCAAATGGCTGCCCATACCCAACAGGGTAAGGACGCAGCAAGGGTAGAATCAAATGGAAGCAGCTGATCCCGAAAGGGATTCAGCCCAGCAGCCTCCTTTCCCTTGGCCTGTATCTTCAGCACCCTGTCACTGCAGCTGTGCTGAAGAGCAGCAGCTTCCATCCTGTACAAGGGAATAAGAACAGATGGTCACCAGGTCCACTGCCAGCCAAAGGTGTTAAGACGCTTTGCTGGATCAGGCCTACAGTAAGCACCAGTGTAGCCACTGCTGCTTTTCTGACTTTGGACATGGGAAGGTGAAAGTCCCTGGCTTCCTGTACACGCACACATTTGCAAACCAGAGCTCTGCTACACACCACAGTCCTAAGATGTCACATTGTTAGGAGATACTGAGACAACAGTGCCAGACAAGTCAGTGTTTCCGACAGCAGTGTCTACTTTTCTCCCAGGCAAGTGACAAACCTGGCCTGCCCACGCCTCTCCCCAGCCGCAGAAAGCTGTAAGCACAGCTCCAGCATAAGAAAGCACACAAAATTCACGTAATCTATACAGAGCCCTTTTACCCACATTACGCAGTAGACATCTGTGATCAAGAACAGTGAAAAAAGCTGGAGGAAAACTCCCATTTGTCACCTCGCATACCAAAGAGGGTTGGTTATTTGGGGCTGATGGTGTTAAGTAGGCAGACAACTGTTAATGCAGGGGTCCAAAGAAGAGGGGAGGGAGCGTCCCACCTATTACCTGCTGCTGTTGCTGCTGTTGCCTCTGGAATCGTGGGGGAAGAGACTTCTGGTATTTGCTGAATTCCTGTGCTGGGGAGGGAGCTTCTCTGAGCTCCTCCTCACTGCTGCTTTGGGCAGCTGCTGCTGGGGCAGGAGTCTCCTCTTCCAGATAGCCAACAGAGATATCCTGTGCGTAAAACTCAGGGGTTGCTGGAGAGAAGTAAAAATAAGCCTTGATGAGCCCTGCCCGCGACATGGCTTGCACACACACACCACCACAGCACAACATACACAAGCATGGGCACATCCTGACTGCGTTATGTGGTTGAACTTTATTACAGTCATATATAGCATCTCACACAATCTCCGTGATTTGCCCTGACAGTTCTAAGGGGCTTTGTCTATCTTATTTTAGTGACAGATTTCAAGATCCCTCTCTGCCATTAGCCTTCTGCCTCAGCATTGTGGGAGAAAGTCCATTTCCCCTGTTACTCCTTGTATCTGCCAGCACTTACTAATAAACTGATTTTGTAACTGGTGGCCCATGAACAGTTCCTTAATAGGATCATCCAACCACAAGATCGAGGCCCGTTCCAACAAGGGCTCTGCTAGCACAGCTGATTGAGCATGGATAAGACAATCACAGAGGTTTGTGCTTGTTTTAATAGGATTTTTTTTTTTTTTTAATAAAATGAACCTTCATCACCAATCCAAAATACTCTATAGAATGGGTGAAGTAGATGATCTCTTAAGCGCAACTCAAATCCCTACCCAGGCGCTGCCCCAAGGAACTCCCCCACACTTCAGGTAAAAGCACAATAGCAAAAAAAAAAAAAAAAAAAAAAAAAAAAAAAGTTTTTACAAGGCAAGCAATGCTTCTGTACCTCTACGGAAAGTGTGTCCATTCTCTTGCACAGCACTTTTGTCTGTGCTTGGGGGTCTCGGGTCTTCATTCTCTGTGTGTTTCTGGGTCTCCCCACTCTTCTGAGCCAGTTTGCATTTCTGATCAAGTTGCTTCAGCTTTGCAGCACAGGCTGCCAGACGCTCCTCCCTGGCTCGCCGCTCCTCCTCCTCCCGTCGCTTCCTGGCTCGTTCAACAGCCTCTGAGATCTCAGAGTGCACAAACTTCTGTCTCAGTGGCACCTTTTCTTCTTTATCCTCGAGGGACTGCTGTCTGAGAACACCTCCCAGTGAGGGCTTCTGCCAAAGGAAGAACATTCCTCAGTAAGCATGATCCGAACATATCCTCTGCCTTGAGCTTTGCATCCCGTGTTCAGGAAGTCTCCTCCTGCCTGTCCCCATCCTCTCTAACCGCCTGCACACAAATCCCCCCCCTTTTGGTGAGGAGTTATTGCTATCTGATTTGGTATCTCCTTTTCCTAACTGACAACCCTAGTGCTCTAGACCACTTTCCATTTTCTCTCTTTAGTGGCAGTGCTGTGCAGATGGATTTCTCTCCAGCCAGATATAAGCAAAGAATTGAGAAATTCATCAGCATCCCGTTTTCAATAAAGCGTCACACAGGCCTCCTAATGACAGTGATGTGTTGCATCCACCAGCCCAGCAGAATGAGCCCATCCATATGAGTTCAACCTACCTGGTATTCAGATGCAGAGCTCCAGCCATTCATCTTCCTCGGAGGCTGCTGTGAATCCTGCACTTTCCTGACTGACCGGGACAAGCCAACTGAGTCGCCCCAGTTCTTTCCTTCCTCCAAGGTGTGTTTGACATCTGCACCATCTGTAGAGCTCAGGGACAACTCTTGCTGCCTTCTGGGATCCCAGCTGTTCCTGTCATGAAAACGGATTTGCTATTACATTTGCAACTTGCCTCAAAAAGCACTTGCAGTCTTACTCATCAAGTGGCAAAAGCAACTGACTAACAGAAACAAAGGATCCAAAATAAACAAACACCAGCCCAAGCAATGGGCTCTTCCTCCTAAGGTTCTTAACAATTAGCACCACCATTGTGCAGGTGGGACACAAGGGGACTGAGCTCCATGACCCACACACACCCTCGAGACCCACTCAAATGCTGGCAGGTGGAATCAACAAAGCCACAGTATGAGTCAGGGGAATATCAAGCCTCAACATTCAAAACAAATTTTAAAAAGATCCTGGTACTGTTTGCTTTTATTAGAACAACTGTAGGTGTGAACACAGCCGCTTCTTACCACTTCTGTCGTCCATCTTTAAGAGCTTCTTCCTCTTCCTCATCTTCACTAAACTTTAGTTTCTCAGAGTAATCGACTTCATCATGAATACCTGAGACGGCGGAATCGGAGAAGGGATGTATGAGAGGAAAGAAACAGGTCCTGCCTTGTCCTGATAAAGCTTATGCCTTCTCTAGCACAAAACCAGACACTATTTGGAAAACAGTGTCCTGCACAGATACTGGAAATGATGTGACTAGCATGGACCCAGACTGCTGACCAGCTGGGCTGCTCCCAAAAGAGGTGCAGCAAGCAGTCTGGAAAGGGAAGCTGCAAATGAGGAGACAGCCACCAAACTAGACCATGTGTAACTGCATACTGAATGTTATGACTGAAAAGATGGGACTAATTCTTCCTCTCAGCAGTCATATTGCTATCCTGCTGCTGTTTGGCGTTTTCAGCTTTTAGGAGTCTTCAGATCCAGTTCCTTGAGTCCCATGTGATGGAAGGATCAGAAGGATCCATTGTGTCATCATTTACACCAACAGCAATTTCACAACTCCACAGACCACCTCTTCCTTCCCCTCATCCATTCTGTGGCAGTGAAACAGAGCCACTAGAATATTCTGGCAATTTCATGTTGCAGGGAGGAGTTACTACTTTGCTTTACCTCCTAAATCATTGACTGAAGCTAGAGGATGGAGGTACTTTACCTGCCCATCCATCATCCGCATCATTGTCTAGTTCATCCAGCCCCTTTAGGTTCTCTGCATTGATAATGGTAGGCCGAGGTGCTCGCTCTCCCAGCTGCCGAACTGGACGTGTTGGGCGAGACAGGCCAAGCCTGTTCTCTTTTCTGTGGGGAGACACACACACAAGAAAAAAAAAAAGGTTAGAAATAGTAAAGAAAGGAACATGCAATTGAGTTTGTAACAGTGAATCAGTCCTTTACTACCATACACTTATATAAAAGGACTCCAAGTGTCTCTCTGCCCAACAAAGCTTTTCTTCCCCGTGTACCTGGTATCCACTTCCTAGGGCTTACAGATCAGAGCGGCAAACCTGCCAGTCCAGGATCACACACACCTACTTTACACATCTACCTGCTCCTGAGACACACAGTGTTCAAAATCCTGCAACATTTCAGATGCTGCTGTAGTTGGAGCAAAGCACTGATCCTTTGGGTAAAAATCGGGCCTCCTGCATGACTGCATACAACTTCACCCACACGGCTGGATCCTTGGCCCATATTCTTGCACAGTCCAAGTCTCATTCACAACCTGAACCAGCCTCTCAAGTGGGACAGTCATGGCAGCCTTACCCATCCTGGTCATTCATCTGGTATTGTCTGAAAGGGACACGGGGCTCAAGTCGAAGCTGAGGAAGGGGGAAAGACCCTCTGTCCAGCGTTGCAGGGGTCTCAGGTGGTTGTTGTGGACACATCTGGAACAAAGCAAAGAAGAATAGCCTGTTTTTTCACTGCCACAAGGCTTACCCAGACTACGTTACAACACAGGCATGGTAGCTGCGACCACACAAAACGAAAACAAACATTTCATGTCTGGCTGGCTAACAGACATGTTACTTCTCCAGCTCTAGAGGAAAAGCAGCAACTTATCCTTGGGCTGAGCAAGGCTGTGGCTGTTTCATTTCTCCTCGGAGCACATTAGCGCTACACTATTCTAGCATGAAAGGGTAAACACACAAAAGGGAAAACTAAAAATAGATGAAGAGAAGGATCCCCAAGCAAGTCCTGGGAAGTGATTCAGAGGCGAGTCTAGAAAAATGCTATCTTAGCTGACTTCCTCAACCCACGTGCGCATTATGAGAAGCAAGGACATGATGCAGTTGTGTGAAAAGGGCAACTTACAAAAGCAGGTAGCATGTCATGGTATGTAGGTGGTTGGTAGACATTTCCCATGAACTGCGAAGCCCCTTTACGGATAGGCTGAGCTGGGCGGAGAGACGGCTCCTTTGGATCGCTGGCACTCACTGAGGAGGGGGCTCCGTCTCCAGTGCTAGAGGTCTTGCTGCCCAGCTCAGCAGGGGAGGCGGTCAGAGATGTAGCAGAGGTTATGTTCCTCCCACCGCCCTCCCTCCAACTGGTGACATCTGGAAAGGAGGTAATAATTATGTTAACATCTGTAAATGCAGACAGTCACTTCATCAGAAAGTCTCAAAACTAAAATACTCTGGTCAAGCCCTAATTACACAGAGAATGTAGAAAAACATCAGGGACCAAGGAAAATTTCCAGATGCATTTATTTTCCCAAGAGACTAGCAGCATCAGCTGTCACTAGGTAATTACGGCACCAGTGGTGTCCTTATTTGTCAATAAGCCTAAATTTCAACCAAAATTCTGCCACGCATCTCCACAGTCCTCATCCTGCAGAATTAAAGGCAATTAGATCATGCACAAACACTCGAAGAGAAGCTGCATTACACCACACACTCACTTCCACTTGTAACTCTCCCCCAGCCCAAGGGAAGGTGCCTGCTTTGCAGCATCACTATGTTAAAAAACACAGAACAATGTAAACCCTCTCTGCTCCTGTGCACAGCAGTTTTTATGAAACAATACAGTAGATTATAGTCCATATTGGCTGTCTGGAAGAGAACTCAAGCAATGAATCTGTGGTCATTTGCTAAGCAACATGACATATGTGAGCTAGTAACAGTATAAAAAAAACAACATAGTGATGGAATACCTGACAGTACTGTGAAATTGCATACCCCTGCCCAAAACACAATCTATGGGATTCGGAGCTGGGGAAAGGCAGAAAGACACATTTACTTACTCTGGGGGCGGAGGCTTGGTCCTGGCCCATACGACGGATCTAAGGCGCCCTTTTCTTTGCCAACCTTGTCCTGCTCGCCAGCTGCTTTCAGCGTCGGAAATTCCTCGGGAGAGAAGGATAACAGTCGGCTTGAGGCCCTTGAACCTGTCAGACAAATAATTATGGGACTTAGAGAAGATCTTTCCAATCTTTCAATTCCCTTACCAGATCAGCCTGGAAATGTGTTTCCTGAGAATCTGGGCCTCCAGCATATTTAAACCCAAATTACTATTGTACCTGCACCTCAGCTCACATCCAAAACACTCTCAGACATCGTCACCAACTTGACAACAGATGTCCTCACTAAACATTCCCCCACTCTTAACTTGGGATCTTCATTTAAATTCTCACATTCAACAAAGTCAGGGTGAACTTTCTCAGCTTCCAATTATTTTTGTGTAGCACAAGATTCAGACTGAGGCAGGGACACAAATTCTGCAAGATTATTTATAAACAATATGCTGTTATCCAGTATTTGACATTTCTTCTCAGACTATTTCTGCTCAGATCTCACTCCACTAGGGAATTCTATTGTGAAGATTTCTGGCAATATACTTAGTGAAAGACCACAGATAAGGACCAATGCTATATGCTATACCCCACTCTCCTCCCTGCTGCAGCATATTTAAGATGCAGATCACTGGCCAGATCAGGCCAGGTTCATTTCCTGTCATTGGCAGATTGTCTTGCCGAGTCACCAGCTACCCTAGAATGACAGCTTTTTCTCTGTTACAAAGATCTGACACTGACTGGAAAACAAAACACAGCAGTTCTCCTAAATTTGTTGGCAAGATAACACCGAATAAAAAGAAATTATCGGCATTTTTGCACTACTTTTTTTCCAGAACCGTTTCTTTGTGTTACTTGGCTAATCCTCCTTCAGAATTATCATGTTAGAAGTATTAGCAATGATTACTGAAGACCTGACAAGAGTCTCATCTATTTTTATACTTCCTTGCCCTAAAGAGACAAGAAGGACTGGCTTCTCTAACTCATTTTCACTTTCTGGAACTTGGACGCTGCACAAGACCTCCTTCCTGAAGATTTCCAGAGAAGATACTGCAACTATCGTATATAACATCCTCAAATATTTTGCACAGATGAGAATACACAAGAAGGATATTTCTCAAATAGACCACAAAATAGCTGAGATGTGTTAAGAGTTCAGATTTCTATTGCATTATTCTACTGAACTAGAATCACAATGAGAACATGAACAACATTTAGGTGTCTTCCAGAAGACATGCCCCCCTTCGTAAATACTATGTTTTTCTCTATAGGTAAGGTTGCACAATATAACGACCATTAATGTGCAGGCATTAACAATTTGCACTCTAACCCTAAGCAGCATTACACTGAGAAAAGTTTGGTTCTTTTGGGGTTTGGGGTTTTTCTGTTTTCTTTTTTGTTTTTCCCCCTCCTTTCCCTCAGAATGCCCCTTATATGGAAGAAATAGGCATGGAGCAGTTCACCTTTCATTTACTAGACCACATTAAATCTTTTTTGGAGGGTGTATCCTGAAGTAACAGCAACAACACCTAAGAAAGCTAAAAGCAAAAGACTTTCCTCTTTGTCAATATTACTAGAAACTGCTGTATTAGTTTGGGAGGAAAAGCAATTGCTCAATGCCACTGGAGAACAGATGCGAGGATGGGGTGGCCTGATAAATCCTTTCAGCCAGATTTCTGATGCTTCTGTGGTTCAATTACTCCCAATTAAGCTGCTCTTTAACCACATACGCAACTCTTTTCTTGGGTTGAGAACTCTACACTGATAAGAGTGTGACCTAGAATGGGTTTTCAAAAAATCTTTAAGAACATTGTTAGAGGATCAGATTTCAAAATGTCTGCACAGAGGGTCCATAAAGCAACAGTCTCAAAAATGCACCAATTAACCAAACAATAGACAGTCTTTGCACTGGCTGCCAACCTCTGAGAAGCACAAGTTTCTGCTTTAACATTTACCTTTGAGAAACACCCTCTCGCTAAGTGACTCATTTAATTTAGGATAAGCTTGTCCCCTCCATTTCTGCAATCTGCAGCTGCCTCTATTCTTTCAAATCCCTCTACAATTTCCCTTGATGACCCAGGGGTTCCAGGTCTGTTCACATTAAACTGTAGAACTAAGCTGTTATTCTCACCACAGTTTTAATGGTAGTACTGGAAATCACCTCCTGTGTGGAAATAGATGCATCTGAAGACTACTAAACTCCCAATTTATGTTAACACTGCTCCAGAATCCTCAGTCAAGCAGAAGTCATTAGCAGCACAGTTACTCAGGGAGACTTAATAGAGAGGCATCAGCCAAGGTGTAAGCAAGTGCCTCCTGCAGCAGCTTCAATGCCATTTCCAACCACTGACACCGTAATACCCTTTGCTCAAGGTCAATGCGTACAGCATCCCTGAATATTATCATTACAGCCTCACTCCTGAGCACCTCATTAAGTCAGTGAGTATGAGGGGGCAAATGTTTCCCTTCTCCTTCAAGATCCTTACCTCCCAGAACTGCCTGCTGCTTCCTAAGGCAACTGCATGAGCTGCTCTGGTTCAGTGTGGTGATGGGACACACGCCGTTCAAGCTGTGTCTTGCACTGACAGACCTGAACGGATGCAGCTGCATCGTTCCCGCCAACACGTTACAGAGATTCAAAAGACGACTCATATGGCCTCACTGCACTGTAACCAACACAGCTGTGTCCCATTATGCACCAGTCTAGACAGGGAGGACACGAAGAAATGGCCTGCCTAGGAGAAGCAGGCACATACCTAGCTCCCTTTCTGTTTATCATACTTACCACCTTCTTGTCCTGCTGGCTTTCCATTCAGCTGTGCCCATGACTTTGGTCCACCTGGCACTGAATTTGTACTCTGAAAACAAAACAAAACCAAAACAAAAAAACAAACAAACAAACAAAAATGCCCACAGATCAGTGAACTGTTCCTCATTTCCTGGGTGGCACCTGCTATAGTTCGGACCTCTAGTTCACCCAGATGTCACTGGCTACCACAGGTTTCCCCAGTTTCTTGTTGGGGCTGAAGTCAGCTGCTCCCCACTCCAGTGCACTATGATGCTACAGTGAAAAAGGCTCTTTGTCCTGCCTTTTGTCTCTACTCCTCTCAACTTCACCAACTATTTCCTCAAACCATTCTTCCTTTCCTCCCTCTAATAAAGCTTTCCCTTTGTTCTGTTGCATTCTCCCAAACTGGCCTTCTTAATCTTCCAGATTTGTTCCATGCTATACCTCAGCTTGAAGGCTATCCTACTTTCTCATGCATTAACCATTCTTCTCCTCTTCAAAATATAACTTCTGCCCTGATTTTTCTGAACCTCGAGGTGATTTTTTTTTTTTTTTTTTTAACTGGAAGCGTGAAACCTGTAGCACAGAGGGGCTAGGTCCTTGCACTCTCTGGGGAAGCTTTCTTACTTGCCAGTAGTTTTTTCAGGTCCTGACACTGGCTACTTCTCCCACATGACCAGATCTCTTCTTATCAAGTCTCATCAGGCTGGGGGCAAGAGCTGGATCTGTTGTCACCAAGCGACACTTGAATTAGACCCAAAGTAATATAATTTACAAGTGCTAACCAGCCATCCCGCATTCCAGCCATTCTTTCTAGATTGAAGCTAGACTTTCCCCACACACTTGAAAGGTACAGAGGTAACATGCACAAAATTACACTGTAACTGCAGCACAGCATTCCTGGGGCACAGTGACTTAAGAGTCAAGAGTCAATTGTACACGAATTGATTACACAGCAGCTGTTCTGTAAATTATAGTCTGCCAATTCCTACTTGTGCAAGGTAACACAGACAATTAAAGGAAACCCTCAAGCTGACTGGGCACAGGGGAAACAGGGCGGGAGTCACAGAGACCGCTTGTGCCTACCTCCTGAGTGATTGACTGTGTCTGCTTCTGTAAATTGGAGACAGATTTCTGCAAACCCTGCTGCGGCAGCGACTCCTGCAGCTGTGCAGCCGTCGCACTGGAACTGGGGAAGAGAAAGCAGAGGTAAGATCAAAGAGGATGGAAGGCAAGATGACAAACAACTCTGGCAATATAGCAACTGCTAAAATATCATGCCAACTTTGGGTCTGCACTGGCTTGGACAACAGAGAACAGATCTGTGCAAGGTCCAACACACAGCACAGCAGTGCAGAACTGCTGCTGCTTGCCTGGCAAAACTCAGCAAAGAGCAGTTCTACCTACCTCTTTTGGTCTGGCTGATCCTGCTTGTTTGCCCATCCTGTACCGTCTTTGGGTACTATAATGATGTTGGGGTCGTTTCCTCTGTTCTCAGACTTCAAGCTAGGCAAGTTTGCAGGAGGTGGCATGCGCCGGGCAGCAGCAACTTTCCCAAGACTCTGTAAGCCATGTCTAGGAATAACTAGTGAGAAAGGAAAACAAGCAGGTCATAAGGTGGCTAGATCCTGCTAGCTCGGTAACCTCAATTAGCGTCCCAACAGAACTGCAAAATAAGCAGCACCATTGCTGCTATTCATGACACTGACAGTCAACATAAGATCATCTCCTGCAGGACCACCACAAAGCAGCTGTCTGTTGTAGCAGACCGCTAGTAGGCCTACAACAGAGGGGAGGGAGAGACAAATAATTGTCCCTAACAGAAAATGCCCAGCTACCGGCACAGATACTCCTCTT
Source organism: Anseranas semipalmata (assembly GCA_013399115.1). NCBI lineage: Eukaryota > Metazoa > Chordata > Aves > Anseriformes > Anseranatidae > Anseranas > Anseranas semipalmata. The sequence continues at coordinate 1,942,687 of VXAA01005480.1, forward strand.
TCATTTCACAACAGAGAAACAGCATTTCCTTTCCACAGCTTGTGGAAACAGCCATCCAAGTCCATCTCTTAGGAGATGGAATGGAAACCTGCCCCAGGAATCCTACGGTCTAGATTCTCCAGCTCATCAGATCACATTTATTAAGCTGATATTTCCTTTGTTTTTCTACTCCCACACCAAATCCAGAGCCTTTCCAGGCAATCCGTTTCCATTTTACTTCTCCCTAGGTGCAGGACTCTGCACTTGCCTTTGCTGAACTTCATGAGGTTCCTCTCCACCAAATGAAAGGCTAAATGAAAGGGCCAACAGTCTCCCAGCTGCTTTGCCAGATTTCCTCCATGGCTCTACAATAACAGCAGCTCAGCAGCACAAAGAATCACAGACATTTTCCTTGAAGTCTACACACATGCCTAGACACCAGTACAAACAGTTCTGCAACCCAGCTGCTTCCCATTAGGCATCCTACCCACAGGGCCAACAACTTGAATTAGCTCTGCAACAGCACTTAGGGGACCCCAAAACAAGCTTTCTGAAGGTATTCCTTACCTGTAGTTCTGATAGCTTCTATTGACTTTCCTTTATACTTATCAAACAGGCTGAGAGTTGAGTACTTGCTTTTCCCATCCTTTCCCTTGGTTATTTGCCCCAAACGATCGGACATTGCGATGAACTGTCATCTAGTAAGGAAATTTCTCTGCGCCGCTCCCGATCTGCCTTTTAATGAAAGAGAACCAGGGAAATGCCATCAGATTATTTAGCCATGTAAAACACGCACAACTGTTACAACTGCAGACAGATTCAGTGAGCAGACACAGTAAGTTACAAGGTTTTAACCCCTGCCCCTCTAGTTGCAAGAAGCTTTGGGGATTCAGGATTCATAACCTACATTAAAATAACTGCAGGAACATACTTCTAATGGCATCATTTTTTTTCTGCCACTCTGGTGCTGAAAGAGGTGAACTTCTTTAAGTATGAGAATACAAAAGAGCGTGGTCAACTTAGTCCTTGCTTTAAAAGGATAAATCTAACAATAAGCAGCTACACACAAGGATTCCTAAATATAAATGAAAGAAAAGTACTATATCTTGCCCAACACTGGAATTTATCATTGGATTTCCCACTAAAGTACTGATAACTGGGTTTGTTGTATTTAGGATTAGGAAACGTGCTTTTCACAATAGATGTGGCTTGCTAACTTTTCACTCCGATCTCTGCCGGCACAACGTGCTGCAATTAATGCCCCTCACTCAGGCAGTCTCTCTGCTTTCACTGTTGGGCTCTTAGAACCTAGGACAAAGCTGAAACACAGGGAATGCAAATACTGCAGACAAACATTTATCTCAGAGAAGAAACCTTGCTTACTTTCAATGGATGTTTCTTTCAATTCTTTAAAGAATAATTCACTGTTCTAACTTCTCCACAAATCTAGGAGCTTAATCTAACCTTTCAGGGGCAATTTAGATTTCCAGATTTCTTGTTGTAACATCTCCACTTCTAGCCTAAAACTGCTGGCAGTTTTATTATGCCATCTGCTAGGTCCTATCTTATGGTTGCAACTCTCTGTGTTGGAGTAACAAAACGCTATATATACACGTGTATTAGACCTTGCCACCCTTCAGCCTTTATGAAACTCCTCCAGCTGAAAGCGTGCTTCCAACACAGTCAGAAACCACTCAGCACTCTGAAAGAGACCGCCTGTGACCGGAGGCGACAACTTCCACCAGTAATGCCTTATCAAACATGATTTCCGGGTAAGAGGATCAGTCCATTACATTATACACAAAATAAGCACAGACCGCAACCACACTGGATACAGCCAGTTTGAGAATGTACTGCAAACCTGCAGAGAGCCAAGTAAAGCCCATCTAAAGGTTGCTGCCAGGGAGCACGTTTCCAACCAATAAACCTGGCACCTTGCAGCGAACACCCCACAGTGCAGGATTTAAATCAGGCCTGGCAGAAGCAAGAGGCTGTGGACTCGGTGTGCAAGGCAGCAAGTGGCAGGACAGGGGGCAGAGGAAGAAAAGTACTTTCTGTCACTCGGTAAGAGCACTCACGGGATGCTCAGGAACGCCACCAGGCTCCATCAGAAGCTCCACACAGCCGCCCTAGCCAGGCTGCTGCATGGGGCTGCAGCACAAAGGCTCGTGGAGGCAGCAGGGCTGGCCAGCGTTCTTCAGACACCTTTTCCTGCAGAGCAGCAAACACATCTTTGGCTCCAGTCTGGTTCTATCTTTGCTAAGATGGTCACCATGTGCCAAAGAAAACAATAGCTCCTCCCTCATTTCCACATTTCCACCGTACTTTATTAGTAGGACAGACATAAAAGAGAAAGGGAGAACGCTGTGATTAGCGCCAGCTTGGCAGGAAAGCAGACGCTGGGCTGAACAATGCCCTGTTTGAACCGGCAGGGCTGCGGGGAGCCCCGCACCGGTGCGACTGGCAGAGGGAGCTGCACAGCAGCCCTCGGCTGCAGCGGCAGGAGCACGGCCACCCCACTTACGGGCACACTGAGCCTCCAGGAGGGAGCCTACCCAGTCCTGTACCAGCCTCATACAATCGGAAGCAATAAAATCCATTTTGAGGTTTAGAAGACCTCAAACCAGACCAAATTATTATGCATTAGAAAACAACAACAACAACAATCACATCAGGTTCAGGAATTAGCTAGTTAACAGAAAAGCCCCAAGTTCCTGAAAGTCAGCGTGCAAACAGCACGCGAGTAAGGCTGCCAAAGAGAAACCCTGACAACCAGTTATGTAACTGGGTCTCAGCTGCCTCCTGATTACATCTTATATCATTAAAAGGATGCGGGAGGAGTAAACAACCACTTCAGAGCAGAGGAGCTGGGGACATGCTGCAAAAGAGCCCCCTGTCAAACTTTCTGGGACAGCCACAACTACTGTCTGGGTAAGTGAAATTCAGATGTACTTTGAACTCCTTCAGTTCTTTGAGGCTGCAAACATGAAATGCAGCTTTGTTTGTGCGTTACATATCAGCGTGCACTCCAAAGGGGAGCACGAGTCCACGGGGAGGTGAGGCGATTTCAACCAGGCCTCCGCACAAAGAGGCTGCAAAGAGGCTGCAAATCCAGGCAGGGATCGTCAAAGCTTTCCCGTCTTGCAGAGAGAAGCAATTTCTGATAAAAATCAAGTTAACTGAGAATTAAACTGCCAGCCTGCATGCTTATTATTAGGAGAATCAGAACCAGAAGGCACCTGCCGATGCTGACATGTGAAAACTGACAGCCGCTGACCTGTGCTCATGGTCCCCGCGACCGATCGCTGACCCTGAAGAAAGCATTATTCCCTGTTACAGAGAAACAAACAAACCAAAAAAATCAATCACCTACATTTCTGCAAGGTTTCTCTCTGGGTTTAGAGAGGTCTTTGGAGGAAGGTTCGCTACCAGTTTTAGCATGCAGCTCAGCTCTTTCCGTTATCAGGACTAGCAAGGTCTCCTGTAATACCCAGGGACAGCACAGGAGTGCAAAATACCGAGCATCTCAGAGGAATCAGAAAACACTGCAGTGTGACCAGTTACATTAGAGGCCCCAGGGTACAAACAACTGCACCAAAATTACTTCCTGGGCAGAGAGCTCTGCTACGCAGAGTCTTCACGTCCTCACCGTGCCGCCCTGCATTTGATGTGTGGGCACTGACCCCATCTAAGTCCCTTTTAAAGGGGTATGTTCTCATCCTTGGAGCTACAGCAGGGATCTACCAAGCACTGGTCAACAACTGGAAACCCCTGAGCTGAAAACGCAGCCAAAGGGAGAGACTCCTGACAAACGGGATTGTCTACAAAGCTCTCTTAAATCCATGTAGGAAGGAGGCAGGGCTGCTGGTGTTTTATTCACAAGACTTCAATGGAACTTGAATGCCTGGAAGTTAGCCAGCCTTAATTGAGCAGGGCAAACAGATTGATCAAAGGTAACACACACACACTAGAAGGACTCACTTCAGATACTCGCACACCACTGAGCACAATCACTTGGGCAAAAACCTGGACCACTGCAGACTCTTTGCTGCAGACCTTCACTCCTTGCTCTTTTAATGGCAGCAGTCACAAACACAAAACACAGCAACAGGATGGAGATTAATACTGAAAAGGCTTTTCTCCAGTGCAGGAAGATTCTTGACCTGAAATTTTACATGAATTGCTAAGAAGTGCACAGGTTGCAAAAGCTGAACTGTACTTCCAGAAAAGAAAGTGTTTAGAGTCGGTGCTAAACTGAAGTCTATTGTTGCTTCTAATGATACTGGTAACATGAAGCCTTATAAAAAAAAACGTGGTATAGTTTTACACCTCAGTGGCGTTTACTCTTCCTTAACTACACACAGTCGCTTTTCGCTAGTACCTCTCGGAGCTAAATGTTCATCTGTCAATGGGGATATACCACTGCTTCCCCTGGAGCACGTCCCACCAAGAAGCACCTATTTGTGAAATGGTCGCCACCTGCCTCAGCAATGAAAGATGCCACTGGCTGCCCTTGGAAGAGCTTTGGTGAAACAGCGTCACCAGCTGCCCCGGGGGCTGGGTGCCAGCTGCACTTATATCCTGTAGAAGTTCTGTTTGGGCCAGGCAGGGATCATCAACCTGGAGAGGAAGGGACCAGATGAGCATGCAATTCCTAGGAGAGAGTGCTTCGTGAAGAGGGGAGCACCAGGAGAACAGCAGCAGCCAAACACAAAGTCAACAGGATCAATGCAGAAGAGCTGTGCAGCAGACAGGCTGTACCAAGAGCAGCCACAAGAAGCCAGCCTCTGTCAGCTGTCGCGCTGCCCAGGGGAAGCTGCTGAGATTTGTTCATACATCTGAAAGAGGGGCCTGCTGAGATGCTGAACGTGGGACCAAATCCTGCCAGACCGCAGAAGCAAGGCAGCACTCTGCAGCGCAGAGAAGAGATGGACACCCCTCAGCAACGAGGGCTCATGAGTCACCGGGGGGACCCTCCTCGCTCAGCAGAACAGGTGTATTTGGCAGTAGCAATTCTTTTAATTCTTCACAATTCCAGCTGCTCCCTGCATCTCCAGTGATTCTTCTCTCCTTGTAAAAAGGGAACGGGAGACCAGGATCGCATCTCCCATGATTTATTGCCGCGGTATGGTGCTGGCTGAGTAACACCGCTGGAGGTGTCTGCCAGCAGACCTGCCTGCAGGCCAGCCCGCTCATCAGGCCTCTCCACGCCAAGCCACCCCGACTGAGGCATGCACCAGGACCACGAGGAGGAGAGGCAGAGTCTTCTGGAGGGCACAGAATTCACCCTACGGCATGGAGCTATGCACGCAGAGATGAGACGTGACAGGGGAGCAAAGAGGGCATGCCCTGTAAGATGACCCGATCTCCTTCTCTCAGCTGTCTGCACCAGGCTCACCTGCTGCCCCACTTATAAACGTTATAAACGTACCAACAGCTTGGGAATCACAACTTCTGTTGCTGAACCACTGGGCACCTCCAGAGAAAACAGATCCCTGTATCTCAGGTTGGGCCTATGAAGTTCAGATGCCTCACCTCTCTGCTAAACAGCTTTCCCAGTGCTGAGAAGCCAAGGAGCAGAGAGAGGCAGCCAGAAAGGGTGGATTTGTGATTTACTGTAAAACGGGTGATGCAGACTGGAGTCTGGAGAAGAGTTCGACTGTATTCACCCAAAAACATTAACGAGTTCTGGACAGACGATGTCCCACCCTGAAGAGGGCCCCTGACCTCCAGTAACTGAGCAAACAGGCACAGATAAGAAATACTACATCCTGAGCATGCAAGACTACAGCACGGAGAACAGAAAAAAAATCCAGCCAGAAAGCTGGTCCACAGCCCACAGAAAGTGCTTACAAGCTCCTATGCTTGTAAACTCCCCCTCCTTATCAAGCAGCAGAAAATCCAACTTTTTTCTGCCCATCTGCCCCATCATGCTGTAATAAAGGAACTGACCCCTTGTTGCCAGCTTGTCACGAAGAATAAACGTATCTTCAACCCAAGAAGAGGCACCGCAGGGCCTTCATACCTCTCGGAATCAGGAATTGATTACTGCAGGGAAGCAGCAAATTATCTTACATGGAACAACCTGGAAGCACCGACTACCAGCATCATACTCTTTGCCCTCTCATCCGGGCCATAAAGGCGTAGATTAGACCAGTCCCAGCACAAACCAAACCCGATGAACCTATCTATAAATCTCACCAGGCTCTAAAGCCGTGACTTTCTGTAGGCACTTCTGCAGCAAGAAACAATAAAAATAAAGGAGCGTATTTCTTTGTTGTTTCACATTTCAGAAGCAAAACCCATAGGACAGAGCAGCTCAGTTGAGCTAGAACCACCTGCGGCTTCAACAAATCCAACCCATCGAGCACAAGAGGAAATGGAAGTGACCTAACGCTTCTCAGAGGCGCCTCATATTCAAATGCAGATCTTTACTCTTAGAGCTGTACGTGTGCTCTGGCTCCTCCATAGCCAACGCCCAGAGCCAAAGCACACCAACTACAGCATCTAAAGAGATTCTGCCTTCCACTTCACCCTGCTCCGGTTCCTCCGAGAGCTGAACGTTGAGGGAGAATACACAGATACAATATCCCGTTCCCTCAACACCAAAGCAAGGAGGCCGATCATGAACATGCAATATAAATGCAAACAGAAATCCCTGGCATAATGCTCTGCTGTCAAAACCTGCTCAGAAGCCGCCCGGCAGGATTCAGCTGAGCTGTAAGGTAAGCTGGGCATTTAGGTACCTGAGCTACAACAACAGACTGGGAGTAGCTGGTACAGATCTGATGGGTTCCAGGGCCAACACTATCAGTCCTATTCTACAGGCTGGGTAACCAAGGCACAGAAACGCTGGTTGCTCAAGTAACACTGCAGGCAGTGACAGAGGTCCCACAGCTCAGGTGTCCGCGCCTGCCTCCTCGCACATCCTGGGCTCCCCGTTCTGCATGTAACGGCCACCCAAACCTGCACTGCCAAGGCCCTCAAAGAAAACACAGCTCGTGAGTTAAACCACAAAGGAGGAAAGCATCAAAAAAAGTCAAAAGAGGAGGGAATGCATTGCAGCAGCATCTGGCAGGTCTAGAATGGCGTCTCCTCCAGTGGAAGGGACTGCCCGCTGGTACCCAAAACGGACCCAGTCCTGCCTGCTGCTTCAAAGGAGCCCACGAGGCCAGAGGAGACACCCACACAAGTCTCAGGTCATGGCACCAGGTCTTTGGACTGACAGCTCGAGTCACCACATCTGGCTCCAAACTGGCAAAGACACTTCCATCGCTAACTACTAAACCAAACCACTGCATTTTAAGGCTGTGAAATTCTCTTATATCTTCTGTATGGAGTCCTCATGTTCCTGCCACACGAGCTTTCAAGAGTCATCGTAGCAAGAACACCCATACAGCCAAGGTGAGATACAGCAATAGTGGCGTAGGTGAAACACTGATGCTGCCAGCTCCCAAATCCAAGCATAAGCCTGCAAGTCGTTGACCACAGCTCACCTTGGAAGAGCCCGACACGACCAGGGCAAGGGACAAGCCGAAGGACTTCAACCCAGACTGCTGCAAGGGAGTAGACGTGTTCTGAAGAGCAACCACACAAACTCTTCCATTGAAGTCACAAACAGCATTTCACAAACTCTTCATCTGGTCCCACGCTCGGGAACTTACTTCACCTCCCCGTGAACACAGGTTTTATAGTAAACAAGCAAGCAGGAGATCAGAGATGTCACAGAGCCAGGAGATGAAACCAGAGCAGAGCTGGCAGTCTTTAGGGTTATGATGTTTTTTTCAGAAACGGAGAAAGCTCTTTCCACACAAATGCCATCAGTTGTTGAGTAAGCAGCCCTGTTTTCTCTGCAGTCTCAGGAAGGAAGGATCACACTGCAATGGGGAGGTGGGAGCTCACCTTGTGACAGTGAGCCTCACTCCATGGTGTTATCCACTTGATAACACCTCTCCACACTCTCAGGCCAGCTGCTGATTTCGCGGCCTCAGCTCCCACTCAGGTTATGCACAGAAGGTGAAAGACTAGAGACAAAACCCGATGCTATTCATCTGCAGGCAGTAAAGGCCAGCCCTTCGGTGCACACACACACGGTGCTCCTGTACGCCCCAGCCGAGCTGATCTCTCCAGACCCGTTCCTTCCCCAGGCACTGACGAAGCTTCAGCCAGCCAGCCCAGTACCAATACCATGCTGCAGCGTACCGAGCTGCCCTGGCAAAGGCTGAATACATCTTTATCTGATTTCACCAATTTCCCACAGCCATCAAGACTGACACAGCGGGTTCAAACCATTAATAAGATTACAAGCAGTTCAGACAAGCCTGCAGTTCACATACGCTGCAGATACTGAAGCTTCCAAGAAGTATTACTCGAAGTTCCCTGGTTTTTACAATACCAGGGCAATGCAGCATTTCACAGCAACCCTTCTTACAGGAATCCTATTCAGAGCAGCCATTTGCACTACAAATGAATGCTGAGGATGCTAAAAGGAATCTGATGGGAAAAGGACACAGGTACAAAGTGGTAAGAAACTGCAACGTTACGTGCAGCGTGGCTCAGTACTCTGAAGAAGGGAGAGGTCTTAACTGCTGTTCTGAAGCTCAGCAACTCAGGCCATGCCCGAGACATCTGCACTACGCTGAGCGGGGCAGGAAGTGAAAGCATTTCACAGATGCTTTAATTTACATAGATATTCTCAGTGCATAACTGACAAGGTGTGTGAGCGTCATCACTCCTGTTTTCCAGATAGCAAAATGACACCACGGAACTATGCAGCTCTGCTGAGTGGCAGAGCAAGAAACAGACCCTTCATCTCCAGCTCTGTGGGGCTGGAGGCAAGCACCCTCAGAATCCCCTTGCCTTCCTAATGCTGCGTGGCCCAGAGCGGCACAAAGTCCCTCTCCAGGGGGGGTTCTGCAGCAGCAGGTCTGCATGCTGGGGCAGAGAAAGCTGCCAACACCTCCTAAATGAGCAACCCCATACACTGCTTTTACTACAACGGGATCACAGCCATTACTAAGAGCAGCATTTTGCTCAGACGCGGAACACTAACACTGTAATAACGCTCAAATCTTGTGAAACCACTCTTAAATGACGGGCCGTGAAGTTTCAGTTGCTAGGTGGGAGCTTGATGCTTTGGTTATTTAAGATAAAACCATACTTTGCACTATTCCAGCCGTGAAGAAACATTTCTCAAGCGTGTCCCTACTCCCCTGCCTGCTTCACAGCCCACTCCAAACTCTGAACAAGAGCACTCAAGGCTTTTGTACGGGCTCCCAGCCCACATACAGGTAGGAACAGCTGAAGAACCTACCCCACTGCAGAACACTTCCAAAAAAAAATCACTGTATTCCCACACAAGAAGTGCCTGTGGGAGGCAAAGTCCCAGTGCAAGCTCTTCAAACCTGCCTCTATCCTCTCCTTGCAGCACCACCACAACCAAATGTGGTGTCCGAAATGTCTCAATGGCTACCCAGGAAGGATTCCTCCATCCAATCTCTTCCAACAGGGTACTAAGTCTGGAAATACTGCATAGTTTACTCCTCTTAAGTGCCACTCATCTGGAATTCAAAGGCTATTGAAGATGCTCCCGGCAGCTAGTTCAAGCCCCCTGTACATTTCAAGCACTACACTGCAACAGAGTAGTCCTCTTGGCCAGATCCTAGCATGCCATTAGCAAGACCTCACTTTCTTCCTCATATTTTTCCTGTTGTTGTACTTAAGCCTGGCCCACCTTCCCCTCCTCTTTCACTTTTGCATGTTTCAAATCTGGCCATTACCTCTTCCCTGGCACCCAAAGCATTCCTGTTTTCACCAGTCCGCCATACATTAATGCCTGTAGTCTCTTAAGATGGTTGGACTTGATGATCTTGAAGGTCTTTTCCAACCCAGATGATTCTGTGATTCTATTAAGATGTAACAGTGAGCTCTCTTGCCCCTTCCAGTTTACCAGCACTTTCCTGAAAATAGAGGTGTTCAGAACCAGACACCGAAAAAGCAGAATGTCCCCCTACGGAATGGCACACACACCTTTTACCACCTCAAAACCTCCGCCTGTCCACACAGACCCCACAGCACCACAAGTCAAGTGGCTTCAAAACAAACCAATGCCACAGGCAAACACGGAACAATCCAGTGCTACCAGACCAGCCTCCAGCCCACTCGAGTTATCGTCCCAGTACTTCCAGAGGACAAAAAAAAACCCCAAACACAGGATTTACAGCTATACACTTCCTATCAGGTTTACTCACAGGCTCCCACTTCTCAGCTACCTCTGCACAGGAAGCACACGCACACAGAGAACATCCTGAATACAAGAACAAGTTAAAAAGAAGGCCACGTTACATTTCAGCAAGGCTTAACGTTATAATACAATCTTTTGCTTCAGCACCATTTTTCCCCCTGTGGGACAAAACATTTCTTTACCCAAACCAGACAGTTTCCGCACATATCTGCGAAACGCCCTTCAGAAGGAGCTTTCCAGGAGTACGCTATCACGACTTTCATACCAAAGTCACTTAATTTCAGCAGTTAGAAATAGCTGTTCTGCAGAAAGAAACAACTGCACCTCCCCAGCCTTTACCTGTTCGCAGTGCTTTCACCTCACTGCCTGATGATACCCGACAGACTCACGCTTGCATTTCTTCTGTTCCAAATGACAAACTAGTGATAAGGAGCTGCAAAATTATCGACCTATTAGGAGAATGAGTCAGTGCCACATGAAAAACAAAACCCACTTACAAGGCACGAGCGAGGCCTGATACTGAGACACCACAATCATTGCCAAGTCGCAGAATAAAGGAGGAATCTAGTAGAGAGAAGGGATGACCACAGAAGTCCAGCCCTTGCAATAAACCACCTCCCTCCTCACCCTAAAGTTACTGTTCTGCATTCAGCAAGTTTCTCTGGTTTCTATTGCTTCTATACCTACAACAAGAAAATATGCAATTACGAGTGGAAACCCTGCTACAGACAGATCTCTTTGTACACAGTGTCATCATGAAACAGAAAATAAAAACACATACTATTATTTTCAGTGCAACAGCACTTGAGAAAGTTAGCCCAGCTTGCCTTTAAATACCTTCAATTACTCAGGTAAGTACAATGAAGGCCTTGAGCACTCACACTTCTGGGTCTTAAACAGGCAGGTAATTCTGTAATGGATAATTTAACAGGCTCTGCATTGTACAGCTCAGACATACTGTACGCACTACAAGACACGCCAAAACCATGGTCCTGATATTTGCCAGCTGCACTTCATAGGGGAAAGCCTGCAGGACACAGCACAGGCGTCAGGAGCTCTGCAAAAGCACCACTGCCGGACTCCCGAACACCGAGGATTTGTCTTTATACCATCGCTCAGTCAGGTACCAGGGCACGCTGTGTCAGGCACAAGAAATACAGAGACTCTAACACCACCCCTACTTTTAGGAGGAGGTTGTTCACGTAAATTAGCCTTTGAAGTTAGGTTTTACAGAAAGCTTTAATAAAAGGCTTTATTAAAATGTCACTATAAAAGTTAAATCGTTTTAATAACAATTCTTTAGGAACATTACTCATATTTATTAAAACGAAAATACTTTTAAATCCTGCCTCTCCTTTCCAGCATTTACTTACTTTCCTACTTCAGCCAGGTTGGCCAAGTTTCATTTTTTAGCTCTCATGCACACAGAAAAACAGAAAAAAGCCCATAGCTTATCAAAACATGTACTGTAGGACCAAAGAAAAATGTCTCTGAATTTAGAAAAAAACAACATTGGCTCCTCCCCTACAAAAAATAGCTCTTACAAACTAAAAATAAATAAAAATTCCATGCAAAGTATGTGACAGGCACCATATAATAACAACTTTGGAAACCTGTATAAATGCCTAAGTGTTTTACTATTTTTTTTAAAGAGGAAAGATGTCTGTCCAAGTCACGTAGACATGTTTTCTTATCAGTGAACACTGCTGAAGATGTCCTAAGATGTGCGACATCTAGCCTACTCAAGACGTGCAAAACACCAGACCAGTGAAAGCAACTATGAATTAAAAAAGGCATCAGCTTATATTCAATGTGGCTATCAAATCAAGCACGAAACCAAAATACAGCTAACAGCACATGTACTCGGACTGGTTTGAGGAAACATGTAATTAAGAAAAAGAACATCAATCTCAAACAGTATTTGTGATTTTGACCGAGTATGATTTTTAATCTGAACTTTTTAACTATAAAAAGAAAGCACTAGATGATTTCAAAGAGGTGATATGGGAGAGGTCTTGTTTACCGTGCCCCCAAAATAGATTTTGCTAACTAGGAACAACCTCTTCGACGACGTCCTGAAAAGAAGTAGCATCACCCATGTACCCACAAGGATCTGCGGGCGCCTGGGTGAGCTCCTGACAGAACTCAGGCCCACGTACAGTATTTCATTTAAAGTCAAAAATGCAGATGGGTATTTCAACAAGGCAAGACAAGGTCTAAAGCAAACAAAAAAACCCTTCCCTACAAAGCTTGATTCAGTCCTGAAACGGGAGGGATGCCTTCCCTCTCAGCCAACAACAGCACAAGATGTAGATGCTGCAACCTGCTTACACTTAATACCTATTCCTAGAAACAGAATGACTTAAGTCCTGAACATACACGTTTATCGTACCTTATCATCCCAAACACCAGTAACGTTCATACACAAATATTTGGTGAGCTGACACGCAAAAGAGTATCCCACCCTTCTGATGTTCAGAAGACAAAAACAACAACAAAAAGCCCTCAGAACAGACCCAAACAACTTTCCTAACAAAACCCACAACTCCCAGCTCATTCAAACCTGGTCAGCTTTGATTTTGTGGACGAGGGGGTTGTTTGCAGCCACCCTAACGAGAAAACCCTGCTAGTTCATAACCAGCAGTACCGAACAAACCCTGCACCGAGCCCAGCGCGCACAGCACCTGTGTCCCAGGACCCGCCTCAGGGTATTCCTGGCTTGCAGATGTGCTCCCACGGACCCGGAGATGAAAAACTCCCTCCTAAAGCAGAAACACCTTTTCAAACCCACCCAGCGAGCTCGCCGAGCACCCAAACACACCAACTACATCCTCGTTTCTCCAGGCTCCGAAGCTGCACGGTAAAACCCCCCCTCCCCCCCGGTGCACCAGGCTGCATTTCAGCTTTCGGCCTCAGTAACCCTTTTGTAGGCTCCCGCACAATAACAAAACAACCGAGCCTTCTGGATGCCATCCCCCCCCCCTTGTTTTGCCGAGACGCGCACAGCGCGACAAAAATATCTTTGTGTCACACTCGAGACGGTGAAGAAAACAAGCTGCCTTTGCGGCGGGCGGCGAGGGGCACCCGCGCCCCCGCTTCCCCTCGCCCCCAGCCCCTGCAGCGCCCAGCCGGGGGGTGGCGGCCCGGCGTGGGGGGAGCCTCCAGCCCCACGG
>VXAA01005482.1:0-23579 GCA_013399115.1 Anseranas semipalmata
GCGGGGTTAGAAAATGAATATGTGTACAGGTTGCGAAACCTAATGCATATGTAATACTTTAGAGAATAAAAAGGAGGCATGGGCTAACAACAGGTGAGCGTAACTTTGCGGAGATATCCCTTACGCTCCCGGTGCCGAAATAAACGCATACTTCACATCTTACAACTTTGTGAGTTGTGAAGTGCTTCCTGTGAATCACCATACTGCCCCCAAAGCAGCTGACTAGCACTTGCCAATTGCCTGTTCCTGTCCACCCTCTTTGTTGACACCAGAGCTCATAAAGCTGGATCAGGTCTTTGATTTGGCTAAAAATAAATCATTCTTATCTCAAAGACAATTTTCATTGCGATTGGAGGATTTTGTGCATTTATGCTGATCAAGAAACTGAACTGCTTTAAGCAGAATCAAACTCCTGAAGGCAATACTGGTATTCTTTCTCCCACTCCTCTGCTAATGCAGAATGACGTTATTTGTATGGAGACAGAAGAGTAAAAGAGATGGTCAAATTAAAAAGACTTTCACATTTTTTTCTTCATCTTTCTTCACAAAAAAAAAACATGATTTGGGTCCTCTCTTGATTTGAAGGCTCAGGAGCAGACATAAGCCTTAAAAACTGAGTATTTTCACATTCACAATTCTTTGCTACATGTATATAAAATAAAGGCAAATATAATATGCATATACTGAATCTTGAGTTCCATTCCCTGTTCTGAAAGTGATTTATGTATTAGCCAACAATCTCCCTTCCTCGCTGAATGCCCTGACTTTTAGGCTGCAGAGTCACTCCGTTTTCAGATGTTTTTATGGCCCCACAAATCCAACATGTCCCTCTGTGCAGTGGCCTAGTCTCAGCAGGTGGTGTGGAAAATACTGCCACTTGATCAACTAATAGGCTCTATGACATGGCTCTGAACATTTTCAGGCTGAGAAAGGCATAAAATTTCAGTCTTCTGCTTCTTGGGTAAGTGCTGAAAGCATCCCTTTTGCCAGTTTTTATGATCTTGATTGGGTTTTCATGGTCTTAGATATCTACTGAGGTGAAGACAGATTTGGACATTTGCAGAAGTAATCACCTGGGGAATTTTCCAGACAAAGCAGAAGATGCCTTCAGCATTAGGTAGTTATTAAGGAAGATCATGATTGTTTTGAACTTTCCACCTTTTCTAACTTGGTACGTAAGCCTTCTTTTTGAGGCTCAAGGTTTATTAACCTTAAATTAATGGGTAAGGAAAGGGTAGATTAGGATGCTCAATTTACTCGTGTTAACATCTAGGTAGTCAGGTAGTTGTGTTATCAGGCACATACACAGGAGAAAAATGGTGTTCCGAGAACATCTGAAATAATTAAACTAGAGAACCTCTAAAGAAAAGTATGCAAAGAGATATTTGAATGAGGAAGCATTTGGAAACGGTCACTCTTGGAAATGGAAAATAACAGTTTTATATTTTTTAAGTGTTATATTCTTAGGTGTGAGAAAAGGAAAGTGAGGGAGCTATGGCAGTGCAGGAGTGACTGGAAGCTGTAAGTAGCGAAGGTCGAGGGTGACCTGGATTTAGGTTTGGGCAGTTCAATTGAGGATTGGATTTGGGTATGAGAAGAAGAAAGGAATGACAGAGGGGAAGCTGTAGGTATAAGGTTCAAGCTTTTGAAATAAAATCATGGAACAGAGTTCTCCTGTGAAGAAATAATGTTGCTAGGAGTGTATTTTAGACCTTTGAATTATGGTGGGTAACTCTTATCTCACAGGAAGTGGGAAGGAACCTGACCTAATCAAACAACCGAATTACAGAAAATGACAGATTGTCATAGGAGCTGGAGTAACATGTACATAGGAACAGACAGGAGAATGGCCTGCATAAAGGCGATATGCTGGATGGATGAGGAGGTACCTTTTTTATACTTGCTATTACTAACAACTTCGTGTAGTCAATTACAGTTTTTCTGCTTATGTCTGCTAGGGTGAATTCTCCACTGAAGTTGTTAATTTTGCCTTGTAAGCACAGCTAGTAATTGACTTGAAAAATGGGTAAAGACAATTATTGCTTCTATTCCACTCCCCCAACTCCTCTGCTGTGGTGTAACTGCACAAATAGTTGAAGCAACATTTTGCATGCTTCAGAGATCAGAAATTTTCAGAAGGATGACAGAATTTTTCTAAAGCTGACCTGTTTCTGATGACATAGAAATGTTCTTGGTGACAGAATCGCCAGGAAAGAAGATGCCCCTTCGCTTTCTCATGTCTTTTGTCCTCTGAAGTGCCTCTGTCCCCAAACGTGTGACTGTTGCTTTACCTAATACAATGCAGAATCCTATGGCAGGAAAATGGGAAAAAAACACTGGAGATAATGGTCTGGGAGGAAGCTCTTCTTAATAATGATTAAAAAGTAATGTCAGATGTTGCTTGTGGAAATAATGAAAATAAAAATAGTTATCGTATGACAGCTGCACTGGTACTTAAGAGAAATGCAACAAGCACTGTTGTAAAATCTTGGCTCTATTCCCTCGGAAGGATGACATCCCACCCCTAACAAATCTCAAACTGTTGAGTAAGACATGTTTGCTAATTCAGCAGTTAAACACAGATAACTGTGATGATTTTTCTTCTTCTCTCTTGTTTGTTTCTATTTGTTTTAGCAAACGGTGTACTATTTTGACTTAACCATTTGATCTTTTGAGGTCATTGCTGATGGAGGAAAAAAAACACATTAATTCTCAGTACTGATTTTAACTATGCATTAGAAAACAGCTCATCACCCTAGTCATCAACCTGTAACATTCATTTGTGCTCTAATCTCTTAGGAAGTCTGACCTTGCTTTTCTCTTTCCACAAGAGAACTTGTTCTAAAAGACCTAATTAGAGATGACTCTACACATAAACTTTTAATCATCTGACGTTGTTTACCTGCTCACACATGACTAACTCAATAAGATCTGTTTTCCAGTATTCAGTTTTCCTTCCACTTTAAAATTATATATAACCTTAGTGTGTTCTGGTTCTTTCCTAATCTTACCACCAGGTGTTCCAGAATCACATGATTTAGGAACTATTAGAGGGTGACTCATGGATGATAAACATTAATCAGATTCACAAATTTATAGAAACTCCTTTTTTAATATAAGTATAGAATTAGATAAATAATCCTCAGTTTTCTTTTTTCTTTCTTTCCTTTTTTTTTTTTTTTTTTCATTAGCCTGTACATTTAGAGGCAGGCATAAGTGTAATTCTGCTGCTGATACATCTCTAGTTATTACTAGAGTTTGCAATTCAATTACCCAAAGAGCCTCAAGTACCATTGATTATTCATGGGATTCTTGGGTTGGGCTGGCTACAAAACTACTTATTAATCCCTTGAGTGCCCCTGGGCATCCAGTATGCATCTAGCATATCAACACTGCTGCAGCCATGGAATGTAACAGGCAATGGCTGGTCAAGTGTCTGGAGCAAGGACAGGCCTACAGCCAGGTGACCGAAGCCAGTGGCTGGTGCTCCCCAGCATAACAGTGAGGTAGCCATGGGCTTTCTGAGAACAAAATGCCCAAGGGGTTAGGTTACCCCAGCCAGGTAGCTCATTAGGCAATCGCACAACTCCTGCTGCCATTTTAAGAAAGGGCTGGTAAACAGCCTATTTCCCCCCTACTTTCTCACAGCTTTCATCTACTGCACTGAAGCAAGTGCTTGTTTGACCAAACTTACTTGTGTAGGAGAAGAATTTGCTGGAGCATGACATGGAGACAGGGTTTGAGCTGCTTGCAGATGGTCCAAGAAATCCTAGGAAGTACCAAGCCCTTGCCTGGAGGGCAGGCCATGCCATACCTTATTAACAAAAGCTCTTGGTTCAGTTATTGGAGTCACCGAGTAACAGTGACGATGAAAGAAGGAGCTTGAGTTTATTGTGCCATTGAGTACCTAAGCTGATAAAGTCCATCACTTTCATATTCGTAGCCCACGTAAGTTACTTCTACACATTGCCATAATTAACTTTGTTCATTGCTGTTTCTGAGGGGATATCAAGTTAATTCAACAACAGTTTGGAGTTATTACCCTTTCTAACCTAACTTATTTGTGTGTTGCCTAGCACTCACATACATACTGGTGACAAACCAGTAGAAAACCTCTAACTGCAGTGAATTAATGTCCAAACAGACTAATCACAGCTAATGTAAAATTTGTGCTTGTCATTATCTGCCTCCAAATATGATCCCATTCTATTTGACTGACATGGAAATAAAAATCTCTGTTCCTCTTTCACTTGCTCATTCTCTCCTGGTTCAGTCTTATCAGAGCTTGCTTCAGACAAGCGTCTTGTTACTTCTACATGCTTTGTAGAAGCATACCTCTGTGCATGTTCTATTTTCCTGTGTGAGAAATTAAGGGTTTGCTTTTGCATTCTTTGTAATGTGAATGACTGAGTCCTTGCAGGCTGGTGCAATTTCCACATAGATCTTTTTTTTTTTTTTTTTTTTTTTTTTTTTCACAGAAGAATGCTGAAGACATATTGGTAGGTCAATAAGTCAGTACTGAGCTAGCTTGGCAGAAATATCTAGAGAAGCTTGCACGACTCTAACTTCACAATGTCTGACTAAGTTAATGTTGCCAGTGCATCATTTTTGAATGTTTGCATGTTCTTGAATCTTTCTGTTGAGTAGGATGATCATAAAAACAAAGCAAATAAAAATACTGATGGACATGAGCTTTTTCACTAGGCCTTTATTTTTGCAAGTATATTTTTGTGTGCATATACATGTATTTCTCTACTGTATATGTATTTCAATATATAGTGGAGAGAGAGAGAGAGAAGGATGAGGAAGAAGAGGAAGAGAGAAACATAAGAGAAGGGGAAACAAGTTCTGTGGCATTCCAGAACTTTTCTAATCAATACCTTATTTTCATATGACAATGCTTATGTCTTTCTTTAGGTGGGATGATCAAACTGGTACTTAAATGTGCTTAATAGGTTGATCATTGTTGCAGATGGTTACAAAGTGAAACTGCTAGTGAAATCTCTATAAGATCTATATGTAGATCATTACAAAAACTCATAGGCTAAGGGACATTTTTTTAGTGGTTTTGCATCCTAAATGGAAAACTGTAAATTTTCAGCTTACTTCTTAGAGTTCTTGATTTATACATCACCAAAGTAGCTTCAGAACTTTTTCTGATAAAGTTGAAGTCAGAATATAATCACTGTGAATGCTATGAGAAAGGTATCTCAAAAAAAAACCCAACCCGTTGCTTTCTTGCTTGGTCTTTTCCTACACAGGATTCCCTGAGCCCATGGGAAAAGTAACTCTCAAGCAAGAAAGTCTGTAACATCACTCTCAGGAAAATGCAATAACATTTTGACATCTAGTCATATAGTTGCTTGTTAGAAAAATGCAAACTGAATAGCATATGGGAAGAAAAAAATTATGTACATTTCAATGTGAAGGAAGGGGAAGGTAGGACTAGTGAAATGGGCTTTGTGTAGAAAATAATAAAGAGAGTACGTTTCTGGTCAGGTTATATGAGTTCATTTCAAACTCAGCAGCATTCTCCTTATGAGACGGAGCTTGGGAAATGCCTTACAATCAACCTTGAAAATACTTAAGTACTATAATAAGATGTTGTTATTGAGAAAAAAAAAAAAAGTAACAAATGAGGCATGGTTGATTTGCCCAATGGGGTTGGAAATTTGGGTGCTAAGCATTCTCTTCTGACTTAGCCCATTGCTTACGTACAATGGACCTACTTATGTGCTTAATGTTATGCTCGTGTTTCAGTGCCATGTTCAAGCAGAGCCAAAATGTAGAGTAACAGAGCTGTAGGACAGCACTCTCTGGGTATCTGTGAGCTTTAGGCGACCCTTGTGCAATTAAAGCAGCATTGGTAGCTTCAAGAAGAATAAAATCCAGGTATTCATACCAAGACAGAAATACACATGCACAGAAAAAATGTTCCAAATAACTAGCTATTCATGAGGATCTGATAAATACAGTTAGTATATTTCCAGCATTGATCTCCAAAAGTCTAGTAATGCTCATGTTAACTGAGATCAAGTTTTATCAATCATGTAAGTGCAACTGGACGGCCAGCCAGGGAGTCAAAAGCCAGCATTGACAGTTAACGTTATGTTTTACAAGTCTGTAAGCAGCTATGTTAATGATATTAATTTCTGATTTACAGCTATTTTCTAACACTTGAATTCAGATTTTGTAAAGAGCCTAAGGTATTGGAAAGTTTTGAAATGGCAGATGAGTGCTGCTGAGACTGAAAACTAGCAGTGTAATGTAAATGATAGGACATCTCCAAAATCCAAAGCAGAAATAGCCCCTAGTAGTCTAACAGAGAAGGAATTTCTGATGAATCCATTTAGGCAAGGTGATGTCCATTTAGCAACAAACCAGGATTTGCCTTGTCCTATTTACCTTAGAGGAACTCCTAAGTTTCAGACTGACAGGTACAGTTTTAACAGTGTGCATCTGGCTAAAGCCTTAAGTTCTGATATGAACTAACATATAGTGTAAATGTGTTAGAGATCTCTCAAAACTAAGTCAGGATTTGAAATTATATCCTAAGAGAAAAAATAATTTGGAGTGGAAAAATGAGCATTATCAGGAACATTAAGACTTGAATATTGTGGAAGGAGATTAATCAACTGAAATGGCAGAATCGGCAGTGTCTATTGCTTCTCCGTGAAGCCAATGCTCTCTGATACCCTTATCTCATAAGCACTGCATTGCCACAGTTCTTGAGTTTGAGTAGTTTGAAAATCTCTGAGAAGTGGATTCACTGGGTATTTTAATTGTCTAGCCTGATTTTTACCTAGCAATTGCCAGTATGCAATATGAAATTCTCATAGCTATCACTTTGAAATATGGCTAGAAATCTGGTTTTAGGAGTATTCGCCCTCTCCTGATGTCATTTTTTTTTTTTTTTTTTAATTTGGAAGACCTGATTTTCAATAGCTGTTGAACTTTGTTCTCATATGGGGAATTTAAATTTAAACATCTCAGGCAAGCTGTGGTCAAGTGCTTTGTTTTATGCAATATGTCTGCAAATGGACATGGAAAATCCATTAGTGTGTGGAAAATAATCGGGATGATTAGATAGCAAAAGAAGCCTGGTTAATCTAGCTGGGTGTAGACCATTGTACTATAAATGGCTCTTTCAAAGAGAGTATGGAGGGACAGAAGTGTGGATCTTGCAGCCAATGTGATTAATGGGGAGGGTAGCTCTGCGGCTGTAGTTGGTTGCACTTTTTAGCTCTATTCTTCCATCTCAGTATATTTTTTGCCTTCAGAAAAATTTTAAGTGAGTTCAGTGGTCTCACTGTCAAGTCACTCCCATAGGCTGGACTGGAAATAAAGTATAATTTTTTCATTCTTCCATTTTATCCTCTTTCAAATGCTTAGAAAGACAGCTCTTGCTTCCTATTAAAACTCAACTGGACTCATCACAGTGCAGTGCAGTGCAGACAGTGCTCATTAAATAAAGTTTAGCAGATCTGTGAGTTTGTAAGAGAGAATTTTGTATAGTGCATATGGCATAGAGTTACGTTCTTCAGTGTCTGAACAGACTCCTTCTAATTAGTGAAATGGCCTGCTGAGAAAGTTGCTTTTTTTGAGAGTTGAGTTGGAGAAGCATTCAACTTGTTTAATGTTGTGATTTGAATCAAGCTCTTGAAGGAGATAAAACACTGACACCAGATGTTTGGGAGGAAGAATGTGTGTGCTGGGCAACCTCTTCCTGTTTTCCCATTTGGAAGCACACAGCTCACAAGACAGAAAACTCCATCAATTGCTCCAGTATAATTGCATAGTCACAAGAAAACAGATGTGAAGAGAACAGTCAAAGCAACAAAACTTTGACTTTTTCCCATGTATTACAGTCTACCAAAACATGTTTTGAAAGAGATTTAATTTTGCTATTTTGAAAAGAATAGAAAGTTTAAAAGTGCTCAGGGCTAATTTTTGAAACATCATTTATAAAATTTAAACAGTAAATTGCAATCACTTCCACAATATGTAGTATTATGTAGTGTTATCTAGTATTCCCACTAAGGTCAGCAGATTTGCTTAAGCTTCTAGTCAGCCGTTTAGATAGGAAATATAATACAGACATTTTGACTTTCCATTTTTTTTTTTTAATCCTATCAAATGCCTACAAAAAGCAGAATAAAATATTTTAAAATTATTTTGAACACCTGCAAATTTGAACAACAAATATACAGTTGTTGTCAAAAAAAGCTGCAGTAATCAAAGGAAGTTTCCTCACCCCCTCAGGGAGACCAGTAAGGCCAGACCTCATGAACTTTGTAAAGGTTGACCTAGGAATGGGTTTCTCTAACTCAGGTTTGTTCCCTAGAGGTTCTGCTGGCCTATTTTTAGGAGCAGGAGTAAGTGGTAATGTCTGATTTCACATTGCTGCATAGGTGATTGGGGGAGACCAGGTATAGCTCCTGAGATGCTTTATGGACACCTTTCTTTTTCACATAAAAAGTAGCTTATTACTGCATTAGATTCAAGATTAATTTATGCTGCAAAGGCCAGTGAATGAATAGTGAATTGAAGCCTCCATAAACCGCTGTGGTTTGGCACTCAGGTATGTGAACATAGAAACTGACACGATAGCTTGTTTTTTTTATTTCAGTATAAATAGCATAGGCAACTAGTGTTATCATACAGATTTGACTGGTGTGCTATGAAAGATAAAGGCATCCCTGAGAGTGTGGGGAGAGACACTCATGTGGAGTGCTCAGGGCTAAAGGTGTAACAAAACACTGCTGTGATAATTCGTGAATCTTGCCATTGCTTGAAATTGTTCTGGAATGTCCTGAGATTATGTATGGAGGTTACGTGGGAAAAATAGATTTCATACATAGCATGGCACAAACAAATAGAAATATCTTTTCAAGATGAAAATGTTTTACGTTCTATGCCTGATCCTGAACCTAAGGACCAAAGAGTAATAAAACTGAGTTCAAGGGGATTTTTATCCTGACACGTGAAAGTCCACCCTCCTAAAAGGGACTGAGCAGCACAATGTATCCATGCCACTTTCCAGGGATGGTGGCAAAACCTGCCAGTCCTCAGGGGCTCAGCAGGCCCATGTACTGTCATATGGGGCCACCTGCTGCATTTCTGAGCCAGCTCATTTCAACACAGGACTCAGTGGAGCAGAGAAGATTAACTTTCTGAAAATGAAAAGGACAGATAGAAGAAGAGGAACTGCTTATCAAATATGCACATTTCAGATGGAACTTCACACTCAGTAGAAAGATGTTAGATTGCTGTTAGCTCTCTGGAGCGCTCCTGACAATGTGTTATCAGGTCATGTTTGCATGACAGTGGCAGCCCATGCAGGAAACATTAAGTCATATGACTTCTAAGACGGAATCAATCAAGTGAACAGTACAGCTCCTGAAAACTAATTTCACCTTCATAAGGTCTGGTTATCTGTGCAGCAGACATGAGGTTTGTCAGCCCCATTTCAGTCTGACCAGGTTGAGTGCTGCATCAAGAATTTTAATGAACTGATACTGTAATATGTATGAAAGATGACACTGAGATGAATTCATGAAAAGCCAAGTCCCCATGAAATATGAACAATTACTGAAAGCTTCATCCCCTGCTTATCTCATATAAAATGCCCATTTAAAAGGCCTTTGTCTTGTTAATCATTTAAAAGTTTGTGTAGGGCTTTTTATTATCCTTAAGCAATATTAGAACTGTAAATGAGGGGCTGACACCAACAGTTCAGAGTTTTTATGACACCAAGGTAACAAGACCATGCTAAACACAGGGTATTAATTTTCTCAGGACTCTTCATACTGTTACAAGATTATTAGGTCATAGTCGTTGGTGTGTATTCAGAAAACATGAACAGACCTCAGGAAGAGATGATCAATCCTGCTGTGAAATCATTTTGGTGACTCTGATAGTGTTCCTGATTGAGGAATAACTAGAAACAGGTATTTTGTGGTACTTGGTTTCAGCCAAAGCTTTACTTTTATTTTTACTCTAACCAGAGAAGGTATGCTGAGATAAAAAGCTGCTTCTAAAACAGGGATCAAATTACATGATTGCTAACTCTTCAGTTAGTTTTCACAGAATCACAGAATCAAAGAACAGCTGAGGATGAAAGTACCTCAAAAGATCATCAGATCCAACTTTTCAAGAAAAAGGGTGCCTAGATGAGATTTTCTAGCACCTTGTCAAGTCCCATCTTAAAAACCTCTTGTGACTGGGACTCCACTACATCCCTGGGAAGGTTGTTCCAGTGATTGATTGTTCTCACTGTAAAAAATATCTTTCTTATATCAAGATCAAACCGATCCTGGTGTGGCTTGTACACTTTTCCCCTTGTCTTCTCCATGTGTCTTCTCTTTGTGAAGAGAGAGCTTCTATCCTCTCTGTAGCCACCCTGTAAGTACTGAAAAACCGTGATGAGGACCCCTAGAGCCTCCTCTTTTCCAGGGTGAAAAGACCTGACTCCTTTAGTCTTTCCTCAGAGGGCAGGTTCTCCAGCCCTTTGTGGCCTTCCTTTACAACCTGTCCAGTCTGTCCCTGTCTTTTTTTGAATTGTGGGGGCCAGAACAGGACAGAGTACTCCAGGTGCAGCCTGACAAGCACTAAGTGGAGTAGTATGATCTCATCTCAATCCTCTAGTAATGCTAGAGGATGCAGCCCAGGATCCAATTTGCCTTGTTGCTGCAGTGATGCACTGCTGACTCGTGCACCAGGACCCCCAAGATCCCTTTCAGCAAGTCTGCTCGCCAGCCAAACACATCCTAGCTTGCACTGGTCTCTTTGGTTATGTCAACCCAGGTGAAGGACCTTTCACTTGTCTTTTCTAAACTTCATGCTATTCTTGCTTGGCCATACTTCCAGCCTGTCTAAGTCTGTCTGTAATAAGGCTCTCCCTTCTGAAGTGTCCACCTTACTACCCACTTTAGTGTCACTAGCAAACTTGGTGAGGATGGTTTCAATCCCATTGTCCAGATCTGTTCCAAAGGCCATTGGACTCAAACCCCAAAGGTGATTGAGAAATAGTCTCAAGCCATGTAATGGACTCTGGAAAGAACACCAGAACAGCTCTGGATTTATTCTTCCAGGTTTTGAGAAGGCTGTAATGGGTGAGTTTTGAGTCCTTAGAGAAGCATTTAACATGATTTTATTTGGTGAAATAGTCTTTCTGATCATTCTGTTAATGTAACTGTCATTTCATTTGGGTGTATATACTTGAGCTCATTTTCAAAAAGATTGCTCTAATGTCTCTATCTACAATAACACTTATCAAGTAGAACACGGTATAATATATCTCAATGTGATTTTACATGCTCAGCTTCATTTCATTGTCCTTGCTATTGTGCAACAGTTATCTTTTTCATGACAAAGAAACATCAGCCTCTTATGGATGTGATGGACAGCTGATCTATTCCATCTTCCACTTTCTCCTGTATGATTGCAAAGGTTTGTAAGCTCCTTCACTTTCTTACGGTCAGTTTGTTGCAAATAAGGGCCTACTAAAACTGCAAAGGGGAAGAGGAAGTTTAGAATGCTCAGGAGATTTGGATATATGAAGAGGAACAGATATTTTAAAATACCCTTGTGTACTCTTTAATACCTATTTATGAAATGATGGGTTTTATTTTGAAGTTGTTTTTTCCTAATTCACTTTTAAGTTTGAAGTCAAACTTTGTTTACTTACAGCTATGAAATTGTGCACAAACACTGGAAAATTCCAGTGTTCAAGGGTGGAAATCTTTGTTAAAGACATGCTCCTTCATGTTGTGCATTATGCCAGGCATTCTGTTTTATCAGTGTAAGCAACATATCATTTTTGATGGTTAAAGAAATGTTGTCAGTTGAATATTGTTTGAACAGTCTTTTTACACTCTAAAAGTGTGTATGAAACCCTGAACATGTATCATGCTTCTTACATATGACAGAAAAAGAAAGTCGTTGTGAGGCAAGACACTATATTAACATATACATACCCTTCTTTTCAGTATTGCAGTGAATGATGACTTAACTATTAGTTTTGCCTTCTTCACATATAGGCTGAAAGGCCTATTCTTCACTGAAAGTTTAAGTAACTATATGTGATTTTGAGTGTGCTAGAAAACACTATCAGTTTTAAATAATGTTTTTTTAAATACTTCAGTCTTTATTATCTAAATCTGAGATTTTGCAACAAAAATGAAGATAGAGACAGTATTTTAATGATAAAATTAAACTGGGCTTGAGAAGTGAATACAGTTAGAGAACTTTCCCTTCAAATATGTTTTCCTGTGTGTCAGACTAACAGTCATTGGGAGCACGTTGTACAATGGCTAATAGAATGGATCCGGGTTTAAAAAAAAAAAAAAAATCAACTANACTCCCTCTGCCCCCTGCCCCCCCCTCCCCCCAAACAAAACAAAACAAAACAAAACAAAAAACACCACCGTGGGAGCCTGTGGGACAGGAACATCGTTCTGTTTCTTGGAATTACAGCTCAAGCCCTGCTAGTTAGTGGCTTTGTAGTTAAGCCAGTGATCAATTTGTTGCATTAACTGCACTGTCTGCACCCTGGTTGTGTTTTACGCAGTTTGCACCTTACATTTAAGATCTGTGTTTGTCAGTATGGTGCTCCTGACAGAACAAAAATCAATCAGCATTATTTTTTTTCTTTTTCCTTTAACCTTATGTGGCTCAAAACACAAGGCATATTGTGGATTTTTATCCATCAAGATGTACTTTGAATTAACATGACCTTACTGAATCTCTAGGGAAGTACTATATAAAACATGTTATTAACTTTTCCTTAAAGTGCCAAATACATATTTTTATTTCAATAATACTCATCAACGGGAAGTGTAAAAATTAATGCCCTTTTTATTAGGATTTTTCCCTTTTACTTTCTTTTAACGATTTTTGTGTACTCCTGCAACATAAAAATTGGGAATTGTCTCCAATGCCAAAATAATCCAGAAAGAATATAGTCTGTAAATAGAATATATTTTTCCTTTTTGGGGGGAGAAAACACTGAAAAATTAATTGCTAACATTTTCACTGGCAGTAGGGAATGCGACTGGATTCAGGAATTTTTTGCTATTTTCTCACTTATTGTTTCCCAGTACCTTCCCCTGCCCCCCTCCCCCCCCTTTTTTAACCTAATATCCACTCAGATAATCTTATTTCTCATTAAGTGGAGGAAAGGATTTTTGTTTCTTCGTTCTTAAGAAATTCAAAGATATATTAAACTATATAGGCCTACTATTAAACTATTAAACTCAGTAGGCCATTGTTTTTGTAACAGTACTGAGTTACATAAAATTGGACCATGAATAAATTTGGCACTGTACGTTTTAGTAAATCAAAGATTCATTACAATATCCCCATTACAAGCTTCTGGTCATCTGTTCTGCCTAATTAATTTTGCAGTATGAAAAATCAGTCAGTTACATTGACACACCCATTATCCTAATCATAGAAAGTTAACAGATAACATCTATAGATAGTTATTCAAAATGAGCTTTGGTGAAATGAATGAAGAGAAACTCCTCACCTCTCCCTTCCTTAGACACAAACCTCCAGTCTTACGTATGAGCTCCATGCAAGGTTAACTTCTCAAGTAATTATTGGAAAGTGGTTATGTTTATTTATTATTCAAAAGCAAACTCATGCACTCAGGGTTACCAACCAGTCAGAAAAACATCATATTGAATTAGTTGGAACCATGGAACAATGGAAGCAAGGACAGTGTGATTTGGCTTTCAGGATTGTATCATTTTGTGTCTTTTCTAACATATTAAGATCAGAGAATCATAGAGCAGCCCAGGTTGGAAGTGACCTCGAACGATCATCAGGTCCAACCCTTCATGAGAAAAAAGAGCCTAGGTGAGATTACCTAGCATCCTGTCTAGTCAGGTCTTCAGTGACTGGGACTCCACTACATCCCTGGGGAGGTTGTTCCAGTGATTGTTTTCATTGTAAAAAATATCTTTCTTACATAAAGACAAAACCTGTCCTGGTGCAGCTTGTACCCAGTGCCCCCTGTTTTCTCCATGTGGCTCCTTGTGAAGAGAGCCTCTATGCTCTCCATAGCCACTAAGTACTGGAATACTGTGATGCTGTCAAGATATGATGGTGCCTGCTTGTGCTGTTTGAAGCAAGTGATATTTCAGGATCTCAGGTGGTTTGTACCTACATGCAAATTTTCACTTTGCCAGCTCAGTATCCATTATCATTGGCTGGTATTAAATATATCTGTCTCCTTGCACTGTCCTGTTCTTTATAAAAGAAGACTGCTTCCCTAACAGTTACAGTACAGGGAACTAAACTTTCCTCGTGTTATAGTTTGGTTACATTTTTATTTCAAATACAAAATTTAATTTATTTAATCTTTTTCTATTTTTAATTGTTTCCAAAACTGTAAAAGTTGTTGAAGAAAAAATAATGTAGTTAACTTACAGAAGAATACCAACGAAAGTATAAGACTTTTTTTTTTTTTTTTTTTTTTTTTTCCAAAATAATCCATTTTCTTCTTCTCATTAGCTACTCCTGACTTCTGCCATTCCACCAAAATATTCTTGCTGGTCTAACTGTCTGGCAATCTGACTTTTGTGTGCTTATGGGGCCAAATTAATTTCTGGTTTAACTTCATAATCTTCAAAGAAGTTCTATCAGGCATGAATTTGATACATAATGCCTGTTTCCAAGGCACTACGTTCATTTATTTAACAGGAAAATTTGTCATAAAGGAATAAAGTAGGTATTTCCTGTGTTAATATTGACACATTATGTCACTTCCAACAAAATAGAATATAATGATTTGCAAGTACATAATAAAAGTACACTTTTCCTTCTATATCAATTTAGCATTCATATGTTTTTATAAGATAAAGTCTAGTTAAGATGAAATAAGGTGCATTATTCTGAGATAAGAACAAAATGACTGAAAAGTGATGTTACTGGAAAAAAATGTTAGTTACACATGATCTTGTGCTAACTCCACTACCTGGCAGTAGTTTAATCAGGCTTATAACTAGATTATAAAATAGAAATTCTGGGGAGATTGTTTAAATATGTTAACGTTACTTCAAATAAAATTATTTGTAAGAAGACCCCTTACGGTCTTTGCCATGTGAGGATTTGGATTCCCTGAAAATATGTAATATATGCACAGAAAGGAAGGAGAAGGACAGGTAATGGAAAAGTTCCTGGAAAGGAAATAACCGTAGTCAGGAGATGCTGGAAACAACAGACTCCTGTGGTCTGAGCTGGATGATCCATGAAACAATTCGGCAGTCTTGGAGGAAAAGAACAAATATTCTTAGTTTGTTGAGCTGAGGTCAATTGCTTTCTTTGCTAGAGAAGGAAAAGTTATGAAAAAGACAGGTAAAGATGAATGGGAAGGGTGTGAAGTTAGTAACAACAAATGCGGGTTGGGAGGAAGAATAAGTACCTATATATATTTTAGTACCTACTAAAATCCTGAAGGAATCTCCCCTCAAAACACTCATACATATCTCCATGATATGTTTTGGACCAAGTTACCTACTTTAAACGACACCGTGATTACAGGCAAACTAACAATGAATTTGTATTTGTAACTTCTGGATTGATCCAAGGGAAAGATTTCTTCAGCCTTGAAAGAGAGCTGTCACTTTTGTCTGTGTTCTAATGCAAATTCTCTGACTAATTATAGTATTCCATGACTCTTTAGCTGATTTACTTTATTAGAAGGGAATCTAGAGGGTGTCAGGCTGTTTCTAACATGAAACCTGCTGGCTGGGGTGTACTGGAGGGAAACAAAGCAAAGCAAAATTATACTTTAAGTGAGCTGAAATACTAGAGCTGTGTTACTTTAACAGGGGAGGAGAAACAGTTTAGTAATCCTATTGTCTCCTTTGACCCCCTCTGAATTCTTTGCAGAATTTTTCCAAAAGAAAGAAGTTTGTTCTTGCAAAAAAAGTTGCCAAGAAGACATCCACTGAAACAAAGCAACTGAGCAAGGTCCTGCCCTAAGGATGTAGTCTGCAATGCACTGCCTCACCCCAGGAGATCTGCAAAGAAGAAAGTGCAGCCCAGGGAACTGCCTCTCTCTCCTCTCCTACCACTGGTAATGGGTGTGTGAAGAAGAGCCAAGGAAGCAATATTCTACACTCCACTGCTCTGTGTGTGTCTTCTGTCCTTCCTTTCCAAGGAAGGAGGAAACAGTGGCCTCAGGTTGCTCCCCAGCTTAATCATTTTTTACAAGTTTACAGAGAAGTACATAGACTCCTTCTCACTATTTACAGCATACATCACACCCTCTGCTCTCAATGCCAAAAGGAGGAGTTTTAATTTACAGGGGAATACAAGAGGTCAAACACATTTCATGGTATATGCAGTCACCTCTTCTGTTCAGGAGGGAGATGCAACCACAAGACTATTCTGTTAAATTCAGACTCTGGTTTCCTTACTGTAGGAAAATATAATTTATGGATGATCAGCTCCATATCTCTCTATACGGGACTTGAGCTGTTACAACCAGAGTTCTCAGTTTGTTGTACAGCTCACCCAATTAAGAAATATTTTGAGTGAGGGTCCTTGTATGTAGTCTTACCTCAGATTCATTGCTTTATAGCTATACTGCACTCAGTATAGCACAATGTTTGACACACTCTGAGATGTGAACTTTTTAAATATCAAATATAGCTTCCTATGTTTTTAGCTAGCAAGGTATTAGTGATCGTAAACTACTTATTTATGAAGAAAAACATTAGGCTTGTTTGTTATGCATTCAAAGATAACCCTAGGGACTTTGTCTGCATGCTTCTTTTGTTTTACATACTTTAATTTTTGCCTCCTGTCCATCACCTTTCAACCATAGTTCTATGACTTCATAGATTTCATGGCAGCTTTGCTAACTATGTCCATGCATTCCTTTACACCTTGCAAAACTGTAAATGTAATCCAATGTCAGGCTGTCAGAGGAAGCTGTGGATGTGGGATACTGCAAATCAGAGGTGTGGTGGGAGAGATGAGTGTGTGCAGCAGATAACTGTACTTGATTAGCTAGATTTAAATAGTGTTGGACGAATTTGCCAGGTGAAAATAAAAATTGTCAGTTCGGTTTAATTTCATGGTGAATCAAACAAGGAAATTAGATTCTGCTAGTCTGTTAGTTTGACATCTACAGCAAGTGACAATTAGAGATGATGAGAGAACTTATATTTATTCCAGAACTCTTGATTTCTTTTTTTTTTTTTTTCTGACGGGCATGTAACTTTTATTTACTGTTGCTCTGCAGAAATACCTAATATATTATTATTTGATTGACATCTTGTGGATGTTGGGAATTCATTATAGTATTAAATTCTTTTTGGTAGAGTAGCGCAGTTAGACTTAGAGATAACTTGGCAATTTCTGAAGTCTGCATTTCATTGAAATCACTTTTTGGGATCAGGCATTTGAGCCACAGGTCTTCTGCATAGAATAAAGGTGGTAATAGAAGAAATATACCAACTGCTCAAAAAAGGAAAGATTACAATAATAATGAAGTCAGGATCAAGGTAATGTGGATGAAACTCCTTTTGCTATATGTGGTCACTCAGTTGAGTCCTGATATTCTTCATTACCCTTGGAAGAAAGGATTAAATAACAAATCAAAACACAAACACATTCTTTAAAAACACTCCCAAAGTCCAAAGTCAAATTAAGTGAACTTCACACTTAAATTAGAGTTCAAAGAGCATGAAAAATCAAGCAGAACTGAGGCGTGAAATGATTGTATATGAGGTTGTATTCACTTCCTAGCCTATGCACTGGAGTTTGCATCTAGGAAGCCTTAACTCTACATGCAGTGCAGAAATAGATTGAGGAATATATTTCCCACCTTATATTTCTACTTCAGATAAAAATGCATTGTAGTCTGGCAACTGTGAGGAAATTGTCAAACAGAGAAACAGAAGAAAAATCATTATGACACATTCTAAAGGAAGAACACATCTCATATCCTTCAGTAGCTTACCTTACATACCACTTGGTAATCAAACAGTATCACTCTAAATAGTCTGGGAGCCCATTGCGCTCTGTTTTTCAAAAGTCATTCTCAGGCTGCATATATTTATATGTAGTTAGTTTTAGCTTGTTATATATGGTTAGTCATATACTCTTGTGGCCTTACTTTCATATTTAATTTGTATGTGAAGAAAAGGAGACACACACAAGTTCTACCATGCGAGCCATCTCCTGCTGTCTTCACCCTCTCCATCAAGTGCAAACTGTTTAAAATGAAGCCCCATGATCGTTCTTAAAAATAGCTATACCTGTCATGTCCTGCCTAGCTGATGTCTGGGAAGGAATGGTCAAGGATAAGCATCCTTAGGTGATTTTTTTTAGAAGTATTCAAAGATATAGCACTGAAAATAATATAATATTTGCATTATAATGTTTTGTGTAACTGCAAAACCCACCAGAAGGTCCAATAAAACAAACACATACTGGCTTCTATTTCACAGCCACTAAGGTATTATTTGCATCCAGTTTGGCTGATGTAACCAAATTTTCATTGATCGTCACTGAGTGGTACTCTAATGTTTGTGTTAGCAAAGTAAATGGTATAAATTTTGGTAGATTCATTTCATTTCATTTCATTTCATTTCATTTCATTTCATTTCATTTCATTTCATTCACCAACTAGTATTTTTTAGCTTGTATCCCCTAAACAGTTTTTCAGAAATTTGGGGTGTTATAAAATGGACAAGATTCAAAGAAAATCTGGAAGAAAGTAGTGCATCCTCTAGAAAGACTTGTATCAGTGTTTTTTAGTCTGTGTAGTGTGCCTGAATTTACTCTGCATACAGTTTAAGAGGAAAATGCAAATGAAAAGAGAAAGTTTTAGGAAACGTAAAAGACAGTGAGCCCATCGGTTTTCTTTCAAAGGTATTCATATATACATGATGTTGCATGCCATGTTGCTGAGATCTCCCTGGAGTTCTGTTTACAAAAATATGACCCAGTTGTTGAAATTACACTGGTTCATAGTACCTTTTGAAGTTAAACCAGTCAGATACTACAATAAAAATTCTGCTAAAAATACTGCATTCATTCTGATGTATTTTCTGAAGATGTTTCTTGGAAAATGCACGATTTTAAAAGTAGATTTAACAGATCTCCCAGTTAGGTATAATTTGTCCTGGAAATAGACACATTTTTTTTTCTGACAGTAATAGAGTTTATGAAAATATTGTTAGCATTTTATATTAAAACCAAGTGAGTGTTAATGTGGTTCTCATCTTTATTCAGAAACCTGAACTATTTTTTTTTTTTTTTAATAATGAGCTTTTAAAGTCACTCACTAACTTTTGAAATACTCATAGAGCTTTGTGGTTCCTCAATAAAGCCAGGGCTCAAAGCAGAAATAATAAATTCCATGAGAAACATTTTATTCTCTGTAATTAAGATCCAGCTAAAACCAGAGCACACTGAAAATCCCACAAAAAAACACGTTATTGTGAGTCTTTATGCCTAATTTCCAAACCAAGAAGTTTGGATAACTTCAGATTTTTCTTTTTGGAGCCAATTTGAACCTCATTTGTCCATCATTATTATAGAAACCACCTCCCACAGTGTGCTCAGTTTTAATCCAAATTTATTTGCGCCTGATATTTATGCCCTGGAACTTCTGGGGAACTAGAACTGCAGAGCTGCATGAAACCACATGATTTCATGTGCACTTAATGTTCATTTAAATGTGTGCACTGCACTGAAATCTTGTTTGAAATTATATTTTTAAACAAATATCAGATTTCAAAATGAATTCCAGTGTTTTGGTTGAGACCAAAAAAAAAATGTGATTTTGAAGCTAAGTCCACAGTTGCAACCACACAATCCATATTTCTTTCAGAGGGGAAGTTAGACAAATAATTCAGCTCCATGTGCTCACCAAATGGACTCCAGTCCCTAATGGGGACGGAAAGCTCAAGCTAACACATCATCCTTCGACAGCTTCAAACTATGTGCTTTGTCAGGACATTTGGTCCGGAGGAGCAGACTGCATTTTTTTGCAGAATAAATCCCTGAATGACTTACAGCAGACATAGTGCCTTCAGCATCAATTGTCTTGATGTACTAATTGGTCCTACCAGGCTAAATTACTTACTAATGTAGACGTAGCCAGTTTTAGTAACTGAGATACATTTTGTACACTGTATCAAAATATTAAAAAAACTTTAATGCAATAGATAAAAGCCAGAAGCAGGCTGGAAGTCCATGTCCATTCCTGGATGTCAGATGCAAGACCATAAGCAGCTGCAATTAAATCTTTGAGATAACAATTTTAAGGGTTTATTTTTAATATGAGTTTCCTAAACAACAAAATCCTGTTTTCAAAACTGCTTCAGAAATCATCCAAGGTGGCTGAACATAAGTTTCATCATTCCATGAGGAAAGTTCAGCAGGTTTTCTTATATATGTAATGAAGATCTTGCAGTGGAGCTAAGTGCAAAAACAAGGCTTAATATCTCTCTAGGGTGAGGCAGTATAAAAATAATATACCAGGTTTATTTCTTGCTCTATTTTATATGTTGCATTTGGATAAAACATGAAACTTGTCAGTGTAAAGCTGCTTTGTTCTCAGCTCATTGGACAGCTTAAAGCCAAACAGCTTTATCAGTACTTACTGATTATTGAGCCTGACATGCCTTGTTCAAAGCATGTTTTTACTGAGTTGCTAGAGAACTGCCTGGGTTTCCATTAGATTGCCCAGACTGGGACTGTGTGGTAGACTGTGGCCATGAAACTGGTGCTCTTGCTTTCCAGTAGGACCTGGTTTGTTGGGGAATTCTGAGCATGGGCAGACCCAGTGGGCTGCTGTCTAGGACACCAGCACTCCTGAGTGAACTTCTGGGAGAGTTGTAGTGGTGCTTCTCATTAAACCAAACCTACCAGTAAATCCTGTCTGTGCAGGTCACTGTCCCAACTGGGAGGAGGAAGGTGGATGTCCATACCTGCTGAGTGGCCTATCTTCTGCCTATTAGCAGTGGAGATAACAATGGAACTTTTAGTTTTCCTGAGTGGGATTTTGAAACTATATCACTTCCAAAACCTTGGATTAGATGAAACTATCCCAGTATTTCTGCTTGCATAGAATATAACTTGCAAAGAATATAACTTGCATTGAATCTAACCTCCAAGGTTAGATCATCCAAGGCCTCGTAGCAAGTGCAGTGCTGTGAAGAAATGGCAGAGAGGTGAAGTCATAGGTGACTCCCTCCTGGAGGGAATAGAGGCTCCCATTTACAGACCAGCCCTTCTTCACAGAGAAGTTTGCTGCATCCCCAGGGCTAGGATCAGGTATGTTACCACTAAGTTTCGAGCATAATACAGCTTTCAGACTATTACCCACTCCTCCTCTTTCAAGTGGGTACCAGTGATGTACCCACAGGAAGCCTGAGGTCTATTAAAAGAGTTTTTAGGGCACCTGGTGAGACAACTAAAGGACTCAGGAGCACAGATAGTGTTTTCTTCAATCCTCCCAGTAATGGGGAGAGACAGGGAAAGAAACAGGTGAGCTCATGGTATCAATGCCTGGCTCTGACTGGTGCCTCCATCAAATTTTGGGTTTTATATTCAGGGAAGAGCCTTCAGGACAAAGGGTTAGCTGGGGCCTGATGGAACCCATCTGTCTCTGTTGTGGTTTAACACATCAGGCAGCTAAGCACCACACAGCGGTCATCATAAATCACCTCCAGCACAGTTAATCCCCTCAAGTACTGGATACTCCTCTGCGTGGTAGTCCACTTGCCTAGGTGACATACAACATCTTCCTTGAAGGGATACCCTCCCTTCACACCTGACAGCAGTTGCCTCCAGAGGGTGAAGACTTGTGCCCCTTTTCCAATTGTTTTGTCAATGCCCCCTTCCCTAGAGAGGGATCCCAACTGCTTGGCTTCCCTGGCATCTAATTGCAGGCTATTGGCCCCATTATCCCAGCATCGGAGTAATCACGTGAAAATTTGCTCACCTGGATGGTGGCTGAGATCTTTTCGTATATCTCATAGCTCACCCTGGCATAGGGATCAGGTTACTACTGCTTTTATGATCTCTTCCTCTTCATCCTCCTGTTCCTGTGATGGCCTTACTATGGAGTAGCCTGCCTCGTTGTCTTCTTCATCCTTCCTTGTCTGAGTAGGTGTTTCTTTCCTTTCTAAACAACCTAACTTTGGCACCCATTGTTTTGTTTTGCATATAGGGGCTACTGATACTGGCACAGGTTGGCTGTCTGGCCCAGCTGTGGGGCCCATCACAGGAGTTGCAGTGGCTGCGGGGCCCATTGCAGGGGTTGCAGTGGCTGCAGGGCCCATTGCAGGGGTTGGAGTGGCCGCTGGGCCCGATGCAGGGGTTGCAGTGACTGCAGGGCCTGTCACAGGAGTTGCAGTGGCTGCAGGGTTTGTCGCAGGGGTTGGAGTGGCGTTGATTGCGGCTCAGTGAGCATAGGCCAGGCCCCAGCACTTTGCAGTAATTTGTGTCTCTTTGGAATTGCCAGGGAGATTACACATGTTTTTCAAATATTTTAACAGTTTTTTAGGATTCTGCACTTGTTCAGGGGTGAAGTTCCAAAGCACTGGAAGTGCCCACTACTCTAGATGCCTGCCCATATCCTCCCATACTCCCTGCCACTCATAACTATCAGGCCTCGGGACAGATCTTTGGATGGCATTTTTAAGTAGTTGTTTAAACTCAAACGAAATCTGAAATGCATTCAGGAGACATAACAATAGGAACATGCTGGTTTGAACATCCCAAGGATATTCAAAGTTTTGAAGAGCTGTTGTAACTGGCCTGGAGGAGAAGGTAGAGGTGAAGGAGAAAGGGAGAGTGAAGAAGTGGGGAAAGGTGTCCTCCCTTGTCTCCCCCACAGATTGGCTCCCTGAGGAGAAAAGTTAAAAAGTGTAATTATTAATAGTTTCCTAGAAATGGTTCCCAAGGTACGGAGGTGATGGCCATGCTGAATACAAATACCAGATTAGTCTCACAACCAGTAATTTTATTTAAACCAGTGTTAGCAAAATGATAATCTTAAACCAGCCCCCAGAGGTGATAAACATCATGACAGGGAACACATACAGTAAGAAATGTGCGATACAACACAATTCTGAAAACAAATACAATAACCCTGAGATCAAAAAAATCAACATTGTGATCAACAACTATTAAACTGATATAATGCTTATAACAATTTTGTTTTAACATGCTTTGGTCAGATCTGTTGTTATCTCAACCCTTCGAGACCCACGTTGGGAACCAAAAAGACTGTTGTGGTTTAATTCAGGGCTATTGCAGTAAGTGTATTTATCAACAATTCCAAATCTGTTATGGCTGTTGTCTTATTTAATTCATTCAACTTTGTGAAACTGTCTCAGTGAAATCCCTTAGCAGAGCTCTGAAACAGGCAAATGTTTGACTCTGGTAAGTCCCCTTTAACGTGACAATGGGAGATGTCAACTTCCCAGATGTAAACTAGGAATATCATACTGCTGAGGCAATTAAGTCTGGGAGATTCTTAAAGCATGTTGACAATAACTTCATGTCACAAGTACTGATTGAGCCAACTAGGAAAGGAGCCC
>VXAA01005483.1:0-12924 GCA_013399115.1 Anseranas semipalmata
AAGAGCCCACCACCAGAAAACACCGCTCATGTGCAAAGGCGGCACCGAAGGCGGTGCAACTCCCGGAACTCTTTGTAATCTCCCCTCCCTCCCTTTCTTTTATGTCTGTGTGTGTGTGTCCTTAACTGTGCTGAGTGTGCAAGCTAGGTGGAGCTCTGCCCCTTGCGCCCGGCGTGTGTGCGCAGCGCTGAATAAAGATACCTGCTTTATAACCACTCCGGGTTTGAGTCTGATTTCCCCAACTCAGTTGGCACCCCACATGGGACCCTCTCTGTCTGGCTGCGGGACCTGCTGAGGATGGGACTCATCTGGGCACCCCCGAGAGTTCTTGAGAGGACTCCCCTACTCGTTCAGATCACCGCAAGGACCATCATAGATGGACCGGGTATGTTGCAAAATAAGGGGATACCTGTAAGTTGTGAGGAGATGTCCTACGCGAGATAAAGAGCGCTGGTGCTCACCCCGGGTTGGGAATTCCCGTAAGGTAGTAGCAGGGTGGTGTGGTATTCGGTATATTCTGTGGAATCCTATGAAATAAGGTAGTAGCAGAATAAGGGCTGTCCCATGTGGAATGGTAACTTGGGTTCTCCTGGCTACAATAGCAGGAGTTGTGTGCAGCATTGCCGTAAGTATCATCATCAGTTGTAAAAGTCCGGTACCGTGTATTATGATTTGACTCATAATGGCTGATAAGGATCTGAGGCAAACAGTTATTGGTTCACGATCTACAATACAAACAAGTTTGGTTATTGTTCTAAGGGATGTATTCTTGTGGTATGAATGAGAAGTGTAAGGGGCCCTTCCTGTGTGAGACTGAGGGACTGAGTGTACAAACGAGAAGCAGCGCAGCTGCGGAAGTGAGCGTGGAGTTTTTGATCTGTGGTTCCGTGTTTTGGGAGGAGAGCGGCCGAAAACAAACAGACTGAATGACCGACTTCGGAACGGCGTTACTCGAGCCAATTGTTAATCCTTGGTATCCGATACACGGACCCTGGGACTTCACATGTAAGCCGATCTTTGTTTTCGAGTGTTTCTGTTGCAGAGGGGATGTTTGGGTACAATTTGGAGACCATTTTAATTGTACTCGCTGCCCGGGAATCTGGTCTGACTGGGATAGGATTGAGCGGTCAGGCAGCCTCAAGGCAGTACCAAAACTTCAGCCCTGGATATGGGGAAAGCAGACTTCAGGCTGCTCAGGGAACTAGTCAGCAAGGTCCCCTGGGAAACTGCTTTTGAAGGCATTGGCGTCCATCAGTGCTGGTTGGTCTTTAAGCACTGCCTCCTAAAAGCACAAGATCAGGCAATTCCAAAATATTGGAAGTCAAGTAGGCGGGGCAGAAGGCCGGCTTGGCTGACCAGGGATCTTCTTCTGGAGCTTAGGCACAAAAAGAAAATGTACGGCAGCTGGAAGGAGGGTCAGGTGACGTGGATGGAATACAGGGATGCTGTTCGCGTTTGTAGGGAGAAAATTCGTGTGGCCAAAGCCCAACTAGAGTTGAAGCTGGCCAAGTCTGTGGGAGACAATAAAAAGGGCTTTTTTAAATATGTGAACAGAAAAAGGAGGACCAAAGAAAACATAGGTCCGCTACTTGATGGGGAAGGTCACCTCACAGACAAGGACATAGGCAAAGCAGAGACGTTTAATGCCTTCTTTGCCTCCGTCTTCAACGCTGATGATGGGCTTCGGGACCCCGGGTGCCCTGAGCTGGAGGACCGTGACAGTGGGAATGATAAACTCCCAACCGACCCTGAACGTGTGCGGGATTTGCTGCTCCATCTGGATCCATACAAGTCCATGGGTCCGGATGGGATTCATCCCAGGGTGCTTAAAGAGCTGGCTGACGTCATCGCGAGACCTCTCTCAATTATTTTTCAACGGTCTTGGGAATCTGGAGAGGTCCCAGTGGACTGGAAGGTGGCAAATGTTGTGCCAATTTTCAAGAAGGGCAAGAAAGAAGATCCTAGCAATTACAGGCCTGTCAGTCTCACGTCAGTGCCTGGTAAAATGATGGAGAAGATTATCCTGGGAGTTATTGAAGCGCACCTGGGGGACAATGCAGTCATTGGTCCCAGCCAACATGGGTTCACGAGGGGTAGGTCCTGCCTAACAAGTTTGATTTCTTTTTATGATAAGATCACCCATCTAGCCGATCAAGGGAAACCAGCTGATGTGATCTTTTTGGACTTCAGCAAAGCTTTTGTTACAGTTTCCCATAGGATCCTGCTGGACAAAATGTCCAGCATACAGCTAGACAAAAACATCATACGATGGGTGAGCAATTGGCTGACGGGCAGGGCTCAAAGGGTTGTGGTAAATGGGGCCACATCAGGCTGGCGGATGGAAGAAAAGAAGAAAGACAAAAGAATGTTGGTGGCAGCCTTACAGGAGGCTCGAGGGGAGAGAGAGCGAAGAGGCCGAGAGAGCCGCTAGGGAGAGATCAATGTGCTATATGCAGATGGGAGGGACACTGGAAGAATGACTGCCCCTCTAGAGGAAAGAAAAAGCAAGGAACATGGAAGAAAACACAGGTGCCAGTAAGCACAGATTGATGGGGACCTGGGGAATCTACCCTTGCGGATCCACTGGTTAAAATAAAGCTAGGGAAAAACCACCAGAGTGTGGAATTTTTGGTAGGTGCGGGAGCAACTTTTTCAGTTTTAAATACATCCCTAAACCCCCTTGATGATGATTTCATTACTGTAAAAGGGGCAACTGGTCAGAGTGAAAAGGCATATTTCCTTAAACCCCTAAAATGTACATTGGGAAAACAAGTGGGAATACACAAATTCTTGTACATGCCGAACTCTCCAAAACCTCTGCTGGGACGGGACTTGCTAGAGCAATTGGGGGCAGAAATAAAATTTGAATCAGGAAAAATTGAGTTTAAGGTAAAAGATGACCAATTAATAGAGATGTTAAGTTTAGCTCTTGTCAGCGTCCCAGCTCAGACAGGGATACCAGAGGGGATTAGAGACCAGGTTTATCCAGGGGTGTGGGCTACAGAAACGCCCGGATGAGCCAAAACCGCCCCCCCCATAGTAATTAGGTTAAAGTCAGGGGTTCAACCTGTAAGGATAAAGCAATATCCCCTAATGATTGAAGACAGAAAGGGAATTCAACCGGTAATTGATCGATTGATCAAAACCGGGCTAATAAAAGAATGTGAATCAGAATATAATACCCCTATCCTGCCCGTAAAGAAGCCAGATGGGAACTATCCGATTGTACAAGATTTGAGGGCTGTAAATAAAATAGCCGAAGATTTGCAGCCGTTGGTGGCAAATCCATACACTTTGCTCGCAAAATTAACCGATGAATTGGCTTGGTTTACCGTGTTGGATCTAAAGGACGCCTTCTTCTGCCTGCCCCTAGCCTCAGACAGTCAGCCAATTTTTGCATTTGAATGGGAAAACCCTGATTCGGGAAGAAAAACGCAACTAACGTGGACTGTACTCCCCCAGGGGTTTAAAAATAGCCCCACTGTTTTTGGGAATCAGCTTGCAAAAGATCTTGAACGATGGGAGCACCCACCCGGGAAAGGGGTGCTACTACAGTATGCGGACGACTTACTGATAGCCACCAGTGAAAAGGAACAATGTGAAAATTGGACAGTTAGTTTGTTGAACTTCCTTGATCTTAATGGATATCGAGTCTCTCCACAGAAAGCCCAGACTGCCTTGCAACAGGTGACCTATTTGGGATATGAAATCACTGCCGGGCTACGAACCCTGGGAACGGCGAGGAAAGAAGCCATTTGCCAGACTTCTGAGCCACGAACAGTTAAGGAGCTCCGCACGTTCTTGGGTATGACAGGGTGGTGCCAGTTGTGGACACACAACTATGGACTGTTGGTAAAACCCTTGGATGAGCTGTTGAAATCAGCCACTAAGTTTGTAATATGGAATGGTGAAGCCAGAAGAGCGTTCCGGCAACTGAAGCAGGAACTGATGAAGGCTCCTGCCCTGGGACTGCCTGACACAACTAAACCATTTCTATTTTCTCCCATGAGAAACAGGGAATAGCTTTGGGAATTCTGGCCCAATCTTTGGGACCCTACCGAAGGGCTGTGGCCTACTTTTCCAAGCAGCTGGACGAGGTGAGC
Source organism: Anseranas semipalmata (assembly GCA_013399115.1). Taxonomy (NCBI): domain Eukaryota; kingdom Metazoa; phylum Chordata; class Aves; order Anseriformes; family Anseranatidae; genus Anseranas; species Anseranas semipalmata. The sequence continues at coordinate 4,104 of VXAA01005483.1, forward strand.
AAAGGATGGCCCAGCTGCCTAAGGGCAGCAGCGGCACTAGTGCTGAACATACAAGAAGCACAAACGTTCACCTTGGGGCAGAAGGTCACAGCATTTATATCACACACCGTGTCCGCAGTCTTGGAAGTGAAAGGAGGACATTGGTTGTCCCCTCAAAGATTCCTGAGATATCAGGCAATATTGGTAGAACAGGACGATGTAGAAATAAGAGTAACTAATATCGTTAATCCAGCTTCTTTTCTCAGTGGAAATTTTGGAGAACCAGTATCGCATGACTGCTTGGAAACGATTGAGGCTGTGTATTCAAGCCGTCCAGACCTGAAAGAAGAACTATTGGAGGATGCTGAGGACACCTGGTACACCGATGGTAGCAGCTTGTGTGACAGGGCACACGTAAAGCGGGATATGCGGTAACAACTACTGACCAGGTAATTGAGTCAGGAAGCCTTGGCTCCAACACCTCAGCACAAAGGGCAGAAATAATAGCCTTAACCCGAGCTTTGGTACTAGCAAAAGGAAATAAAATTAACATATGGACAGACTCAAAATATGCTTTCAGAGTAGTGCATGCCCATGCGGCTATATGGAAAGAAAGAGGCCTTTTGTCATCTCAAGGGAAGCACATTAAACATGCCGAGGAGATTCTCTGACTTTTAGGGGCTGTACAGTTACCCGAAAAGTTGGCCATTATGCATTGTAAGGCTCATCAGCGAGGAAAGACCTCTCTGGAAGTTGGCAATGCTCTGGCAGACAAAGAGGCCAAAAGGGTGGCAGAGGAAGGGGAGGCAGACGTACAGTCTCTGATCCCAGATGGTAAAATCCAAACAGAATGCGAGCCTAAATATTCTAAGGAGGATCTGAAATTGATAAGGGATTTAGAAGGGAAGGTAGAAAAAGGGAAATGGGCCACCGCACAGAATAAAATTGTGATTCCCTTAGCTCTTCTATGGTCAGTAGTAATATCTGAACATAGGAAGACCCATCGGGGTTCAGAAGCCTTGTACAAATACCTAAACCAACGGATAGTTGCACGGAATTTGTACAACACTGTTGGACAAGTAACACAACAGTGCGAAATCTGCTTACAAAATAACCCCAAGACGGGTGGTAGGGCTCCATTAGGTCAGATAGGGAGAGGAAATTACCATGGGCAGCAGTGGCAGATTGATTTTTCAGAACTGCCAAGAAAAGGGGGGTTTCGGTGTCTGTTGGTTTTGACAGACACCTTTTCGGGCTGGCCAGAAGCATTCCCTTGCAGAACAAGCAAAGCCAAGGAAGTAACTAAAATATTACTGCAGGAGATTATACCATGGTTTGGAGTCCTAGCAGTAATATCATCGGATAGAAGCCCCCACTTTATTGCCAAGGTAGTACAACAGATAACAAGATTTCTGGGGGTAGATTGGCAATTACATACACCATATCAACCTCAATTAAGTGGTCACGTGGAAAAGATGAACCATTTAATCAAGCTCCAAATTGTTAAGTTAGGCTGGGATGCCTTGGCCACAGGCCCTGCCATTGGTGCTTTTATGAATCCGCACAAAACCTAGAGCGAAGGAAGGGGTAAGCCTGTTTGAAGTTTTATACGGGAGACCATATCCGGTGCAGAATGGAGTTTCTAGTTAAGTGGGATGTGAAGTATTAACAGGGTACTTGATAAGTTTACAGAAACAGCTATGAGAAGTTGAGAAGCTGGTCCTAGGACTAGGGCAAGGGGGCTAGATGGTCCTGTACGTAACATATTGCCTGGAGATTATGTGTACGTTAAATACCTCTCAGATTCACCATTGGAACCTAAGTGGGAGGGCCCGTTCCAAGTGCTGCTGACTTCTCACACTGCTATCAAGATAAAAGAACAAGCTCCCTGGATTCATCACACCCGGGTTAAGAAGACGCAGAAGCCATCCTGGACCGTTAAGCAAACAGGACCGCTCCGACTATCGCTCAGGAAACGGAATGATTAATGTTTTGTTTGTGGTATGGGGTTTAGGGGTTGCCAGGGCATGGAAAGGAAATTTTTATTTTAACATCACCCAGGGAATGGTGAATGCCTTAAATCTATCCTCTTGCTGGAAATGCACAGCCCTCCCCAGAGAGAATATGGAATCTCCCCTTTTTGGAGTTCCGGTGTCTTATGCAAACTGGAGTTGGCCATATGACAATCTAAATAATTCCACCCTGCCTACCGGGGAAAGCCTACTCTGGCGGGTGGGGGAATCCTGCTCTCCAGGACAGCAACTAAGCAGACTTCCCAATGGGGAGACCCTTTGTTGGGGCTTCTCATCCCTGTTACCAACTAGAGGAACCTCGGTGCCATCTTACACTTGCGGAAACAATACCATTCATTCTCTTAAATTTGAGTTACTGGAACTGGGGAAGACAATATTTATACAAAGGAAGAATGACACTGCCCCAAGAGTGGGACACTTTAATTTAAGTGCTCTTAATGGAACAACCATATGCAGCAAGGATACCCAGTCAAACTCTTCAGGATGTCCGGCACCAATCATGGCAGGACTACTACTCAGTTACTCCTATAGTTGTATACCAGATGGATTATGGTGGTTATGTGGGGATGGCCATGCCAGAAAATCCTTACCAGACCACTGGGATGGGACCTGTACCCTGGGGTATGTTATCCCTCAGAGCAGAGTATTTAATCAGACAAGGCCAGCAACAGGATTATTAAGGACATTATGGAAAAGGACTAAACGGACACCTTCCAACCCACCAGTCGATAGGCCAACAGGTTAGCACAGCTTTGTGCATTGGCTCATTCTGTCTCTGGGAGTGAGTGAATTAGAAAAGGCATTATTAAATATTTCTGCTATATTGGAGAAAATAGACAATTTTACCATAGACGCACTGAGAGCATTACAGGTTGAAGTGAGCTCTCTAAGTACTGTAGTACTGCAAAATCGAATGGCATTAGACTTGTTGATGGCCAAAGAAGGAGTGTGCACTGTAATCAATCAAAGTTGCTGCTCCTACATAAACCAAGATAAAAGAATCGAGACAGATCTTGAGAAAATTTGGGAACAATCAAAACTCTTCCATCTAGTATCGACGGATGATACCACATGGGGTTTTACAGAAATTTTGGATAAGCTTACCAGCTGGTTACTGAATTTTACTTGGATCAAGCGACTTTTCCTCGCTTGCAATGCTTTGTTATTTCTTGGGATTTTTATATTCTGTATTTTACGCTGTTTTCTTTTCCTATGTCATCAAACCAGGAGTAGCTACGGGGAATAGAAGAAGCACAGGCTGAGGCAAAGGATAGAAGAAGGGAAGTATTTTCTAGATAGAAACGGAATAATCTAGCAGGGAGCTTCTAGATTAAAAAGAAAAGGGGGGATTGAGAGAAAGAAAGACTAATCAATCAACTAAATTGAGCAAGGCATTGTTGCGCAGCCCTGCGCTTACCGGCTGAATAAGCAAAAGGGAAGTGGTAACGCTTGCTTAAGCAAAAAAAAGGACTGTCCTGTATTTACAAAGATTACCTGAGCAACTCCATTGTCTACCCGAGGAACTCATCTGGATAAAACTGGCTCTGTGGTTACTAGCTCAGCACAACAGGACATTCTGAGCCAGAGGGGAAGAGCGCATAGCGAGGAAGACATACGGCCTTCATCCTCACGACCCTCAAGAGCCCACCACCAGAAAACACCGCTCATGTGCAAAGGCGGCACCGAAGGCGGTGCAACTCCCGGAACTCTTTGTAATCTCCCCTCCCTCCCTTTCTTTTATGTCTGTGTGTGTGTGTCCTTAACTGTGCTGAGTGTGCAAGCTAGGTGGAGCTCTGCCCCTTGCGCCCGGCGTGTGTGCGCAGCGCTGAATAAAGATACCTGCTTTATAACCACTCCGGGTTTGAGTCTGATTTCCCCAACTCAGTTCTTTGATACCTCTATACATTAACACAGAAACTTTTTCCTGAGCAACTCTTAGCTGTATGGGCTGAAGTTGCGCCAGGGGAGGTTTAGGTTGGATATTAGGAAAAATTTCTTTACTGAAAGGGTTGTTAGACATTGGCACAGGCTGCCCAGGGAAGCGGTCAAGTCACCATCCCTGGATGTATTTAAAAGACGTTTGGATGCAGAGCTTAGCGATATGGTCTAGTGGAGGGCTTGTTAGTGTTAGGTCATAGGTTGGACTAGGTGATCTTGAAGGTCTCTTCCAACCTAAAGGATTCTGTGATTCTGTGATTCTTCACCCAGCATGAAATTTAGAAGAGAGCCCGCAAGAGGTCCCCAAAGATATTGCTATGCAGAGAGCTACAGCAACTAATGCAAATTACACCCTTTGGGCAGCGAGCCATCGAAGAAAGCACTTGGAAGAAATGGGCCCTTCTTGCACAAAGAAACCACGTTCCGTTCTTGGTTTGTGCAAGAAGAATTCTTCGACCAGCTACAAGTCACACTGAACCTCGAGGAAGTTTGTGTCGTTTCCATTTGGATTGGAGGCAAGTCTAGGGACAGCAGCAAATCATTCCCAGTTGAGTACCCTGCCTCTGGGAATTTTTCTTTGATGCATTTCTTCACTCTTTGTCTAAAGAGGTGCAGGGCACAATGCAAGGCGTGTTTATTTACCTTGTCTTTTATTATTATTATTATTATTATTGCTTTATTATTTCTTCAGAGTTTGTCTCCGGCTGTGCATTTCCAGTCCTAAGAAAATGACAGGCTGGCAGCTATCCTTTTGGCAAGCAGCAGGGAAAGTTTTCTACTCCTTCTTAATAATGGTAGAAGTTTTACACAGGTTATTTTAAGCAACTTGTCTAAGTTTGAAGCTTCACTCAGGATATGTAGATAGTAACAATAATTAGTGTCATTTTGTATGCCAATAAACAAGCATCCACAATTGCATTTTCTTATCTGCAAGCCTCAGTCCACACACCACGAGATGGGTTTGCTATTGATTTCACTCCAGGCAGTTTAGACTCGAGATTAAACCTCTCAGAGGGGTCTGGCTTCCCTTTTGGGCAGTCAGGAATTCAGTATTGTCAGTCGACAGACTACAGATCACAGCAACCTGAAGACAGTGCATCATCCTATGATGGTGGATGTTATTCGTAAATTTATAAATATTTATCAGTGGACTTCACATCAGAAGGAACTGTACCCTGATGCAGCAGAATGTTGGATTTTCCTCTGTTACCTGTCCTGAGGGCAGAGGCTACTGTTTGGTTTTAATGATCTGTCAGAAGGTATCAAGTCCCGTTTTAAGGACTTCAAGCTCCAAAGAGACTTTGCCTGCTGTTGGGTGTGAGTAAATGACAAGAATTGTCTGAGTGGGGGATTACTTGAAAATGAGAGCTAAAAAACTGGCACAGTCCCTGCTCTGGATAGATACAATGATACTTTGAATAAAGGAATGGCTTCATGTCTTTGGCCAAAATTGTTCCCCATAACCCTGAGGTGCTTCCTTCCAGCTTGTGTGTATAGATGTGACGTACAAGTAGCTATGGGTGCATTTTATGGTCAGAGGTCTGGATTCATTACAAGACTTGGGCACTGAAGAAGGATATTAGGGGAGCTGAAGTGCCTGAGTCCAGATTCTCAAAAATCCCTCCTCAGTGTTGCTGCAGAGGCAACACCGAATGTTCACAGGTCCACGAGTCTCCTGGGCTCCTGGGATGAAGCACGTGTGCCTACATGAATTGTTGGGACAGCCACAGTGACACGACCCCTGTCTCGGGTTGTCATTGCAGAGAAAGCGGGATGGAGAGAAGGAAAGCAAACCTGGGGGGTTCTCCTCTCATTACTCCTCCCATCACAAAAGGAAAGGAATACATGATACACTGAGAAAGAGAGTATGTATGTAGAAGGGAGCACCAGTCATGTTCAGTGGTATGGCCTCTCATCTGCAGGTGGGAATTCCTGAATTCCAGGCCCTGTTTCCAGGATTATGCATCAAAGCATCGTCAGATAAGCAGACAACGACAAAACCCCAGGTCTTCCCCCTTTCTGTGCTTGCTCCAGTCACAGACCAGCTCAAGACCAAAGCCTTCTTTGTTCCTGTGGCACATTGAGCCTTGGACCTCTTTGCACACAATAATTTACACCATGGATGCACACTCGGTTGTTCCTCTGTTGAGCATTTTGGCTGTGGCAGCTCTTAGGAAGAGATTCTATATTGCGTGGGTAACATGAAAAGCAGGAAAATTCACGACTTCCCTTAATGATTTCCTCAAGTGATTAATTATCCTCACAGTTTAAAATGGCACCTCATTTATTTTTAATTTCAGTTTGCTTGGCTTTATTCCCAACCATCGGTGCCTGCTGTGTTTTTCTCTGGTAATGTGGAAAGCCCATTTTCTCACTAGGTATTTACACTTTGCAATTTAGTCTTGCAACTACCCTTGGATAAAGTAAGCAGACTTGTCTCCTCTAGTCCTTTCCTTCTTCCCACCAGTTATTTGCTGGCTCTTGCTTGCTGTCTCTCCAATTTATCAACATCAGAAGTATAAGAACTATTTCAACATCAGCCCCAATAAGGTGAACTAGAGAGATAAGATCACTTTCCTCCCCCAGCTTTCTACACAGTTGTTGTTTATATACCCAAGGATCACACTGGCCTTTTTTTCCCACACCACTACACTGGGTGCTTGAGTGCAGTTCCAGGTCCTCAGTGATTCTTAAGTCCTTCCCAGGGCTGTTGCTTTCCTGGTTAAAAAAGTCCATATAGTCTTTGATCCAAGATGAATAAACATGTTTGGTTGTGTTAAATGCACCTGGCTTGAAAAGAAGTCCCTACTGGTGTCAGTGGCACAGTCTCTTAGTCACCATCCCAAATTCTTTATGGTACATGTATATATCCTCAGTGCGATTTTATATTTACTTGTAGATCACTGGTACAAGTGCCGAATAGCAGAGACTACTACATCAGTTCCTCTGGGGTCCTGTTAGAAACCCTGGTTTTGGAGATGTCTCTGGGTCTGATGCACTCGGAAAGGGATCTAACTCCTACTGCATAGTGCCCATTTTGTAATTATAATGACACTACTGAGCAGACATTTCATAAGCTCTTATTATGTTACATTAACACAGCAACTTAATCAACCAAACTCATGCTCCTGCTGAAGAATGACAGTTCACCAGGATTCTTACTATTCTAGTCTCTGGAGCTTTCCCCATATTCAAAGATGTATTAAATGCTCACACCAGGAGGCTGATATTCTCTGGTTATCTCAGTACTCCAGGATGCATGTACTATACAAGTTGTCTCTCCTAAATGCTGGTCTTTCTTGGAGATTACTGAAGGGCTGCAGAATACATCACTTCCTAAAAGAGAACAGAAATATTTACAGAACCCTTGTGCCTGTTTGGAAACTTATTAATGTTTTTCTCATCTACTTCTTGGCCTATAACATTATGAAGATTTCTTATGTTCCTAATGGGCTTTAAAAACTCCCTCTTAGCCTTGCCAAGGCAGGGATTTTCCCCCCCGTTTCCTGTGTCATTTTTCTGTTCTTTTAAGCTTCTCATGTATACTCTTTGCTATCTCTTTCCCCTTTCTTCAATTTGTAACATTTCTTTTATTTTTAATGTTGCTTTTCACTGATTTTTTTCAGGATAGGAACTTAGGCAAGGCGATATTGTTCCCTGAATCCCTGGGTCTCATGCTGTAGGCTCTGAGGCCATCTTCTGCCCACCCTTAAGTACAGCATCAGGGCGTATGATCTGTGCTTTTAAAGCAGTGTGGGACTGCAAACAGCACACGAGCATGTTTCCTGAGCAGGGCAGAGATTCAGTGCCCAAATGGAAATTTCTGAGCTGGAATTTTCCCCTTGCCTCCCTTCCTGTAAGAGCTTGCCTTTTGCTGTCCAGGGCATGGCTTGCATGGCTGAGAAACTTGATTTCTGCTTAGGAGAGGCCACGGCACATTTCCTCCCTGGGGACGCGTGCGCTTTGAAGGATCGAGCCTCCCACTGGGCTGGCAATGTCGGAGGGGATTGTCAGGAGTGGCAGCTTAGCGCAGGAATGCTCGGCATCCAAACTGCAGCCTTAAAAGAAGTTTGTGAGAAGTTGCTGTTTCCTTGATTGGGAAAAGAACAGAGGTCTGGCAGGGCTGTGACTCAGACAGTGAGTCAGCGCAGGGCTGCTTTCCGATGAGGACATCTTGCAGGATTAGCTCTCCGTCACACCCTCTGCTGCTCTGGTCCCATAAAACCCTTGTGCTGCTGCTTCTCCCCACACTCACAAAGTCATCCTGTTCCTTAACCTCTTCCCTTCAGCCTACCACCCTACAAGCTCTTTGGCTGTTTGCTTCTTTGCTCAATTGCATATCCTGGACTGCTATCTCCCTTTGCTCCTTTGGGTTCAGGGTGGCATAAGCAGGTGTAAATGGCTTTGCAATTAGGAAGAGACCTTGTAACCTACTTGCTACAGATAGAAAATCCCAGGAGTCAGTGGGAATCCCCTGCAAGAAAAGGCAGAGGATGAGCACTTGATCTAGACCCTTTCCAAGGTGCGACCACCTTCATCTAACGCTGCAGGCTGCAGCTCTGAAATGGGCTGAAGCTGTGTTGCAAGTCTGACACAGTGGCTTTGAGCACGCTGTATTGGGCTTATGTGGCAAGGATTTGATAGCAAGGGGGCTGCAGGGGTGGCCTCTGTGAGCAGAGCCCAGGAGCTGCCCCAGGTCAGTGAAGAGCCAGCTCCAGCCGGCTCCAAAAGGGACCCGCCGCTGGCCAGAGCCCAGCCAGGGAGCGACGCTGGTTGGGCCTCTGGGAGAGCAGATTGAAGGAAGGGAAAATCTGCTGGGCAACAGCAGCTGGGAGAGAGGGGTGAGAAAGGAGAGAGAAACAGCCCTGCAG